>JAKSZP010001673.1:0-95243 GCA_022478985.1 Massospora cicadina | reverse complement strand
AGTTGTTAATTATCCAACTGAATTCTTGAATTCACTTGATTTGCCAGGTATGCCTCCGCATGTTTTAACATTGAAAATTGGTGTGCCTATCATTCTTCTCTGAAACATCAATCAACCACAGCTTTGCAACATTACTAGGCTTTCAGTGAAAAAGACGATGAACAATATCATTGAAGTTACAATCTTAAATGGAAAATTAAAAGGATAAGATGTACTGTTGCCACACATCCCAATGATTCCAACAGATATGCCATTTGAATCAGACATTTGCAGTTTCCAGTGCGACTCGAATTTGCAATGACCATCAACAAAGCACAGGGACAATCGCTACAAGTGTGTGGACTAAATTTGAAAAATCCATGCTTCTCACATGGACAGCTGTATGTGGCCTGCTCACTCGTAGGAAACCTTCTGATTTATTCATGTATGCACCAGATGGAAAAACAAAAAATATTGTGTATCCAAAAGCGCTTCAATAAACAGAATTAAAACACAAACACTTTCTATCTTTGAGTGGCATTGCAATGCATGTCGAGCACTCATACTAATATTATCACATTAATTTGAAAACTGCGCAAACAAAGTTGTGGGCAACAGCTATTTATTTATAAGAAACTTACTTTAATTGAACTTTATCAATCAAACTAACATTTTCATTATATACAACATGAAACTCCGTTGCAAAGCACGGGTATTCTGCTAGTATTTAATAAAGGAGGTTGTGGGAGCGAGTGCTCCATAATTATTTAAAGTTATTCAGTTGTTTCGAGGGCAGCGATCATCATATCGTTGGTCCCTATAGCTCAGTGGGTTAACCCTGTGCAAAAAACCGCCGCCAATATATTGAATAACGCCAAAGTTACAACAGGATTAAATCAGAAGATCATACAACTACAATCAGAGCCAATGATGATTCTGACAAGACGGTTGCAAGAGAAGGTCAAGCAGCGGATGCAACTCACCAATCTTTACCTGACTCTAAAATTAATCCTTAATCTTTTATCATCACAATAAAATAGCACGCCAAGGAGGAAAATTAGATTTTATCTGAACTGGCCATATACTATTACTTACAAACGTGAAGATGAGTACTCAATCAAATCCTTAAAAACTGGAGTAACTATTTACTATGTACATAGCTGATCCTCGCGTTGGTAATCACCTGCAATAATCTTAAAAGGGGTGATACCAGATATCCCGATATCAGATATTATGGAAGTATGTTGACCTCTCGACTCCCATAGCTAATTGACACCTTGAACCAAGAAGGAGATTAAAAGAGTTACATTAATATATCAACCAGAAAAATCAATAGTCAATACAACTCAAGTTGTCTCTGGCTAATTCCGACTCAATTCAAGCATAAAATACCCTAAGATGAAGTCTTGCTAAAATTAAAATGAAGGATTATCAATAGGTCAGACGACAAATACTCAAGGTGGCACTCAAGGCAGTAAATTAATATGAACCCACAAAAGGGTAAGAATCAAGAATTTGAATAACGATCACCTAAGTGATACCAAGTCTTATCCAACTTGGTTATTCAGCTTACATATTTTCCCTATAAAAAATATGCTACAAGGGCATTGCACCATCTGGAATGCATTGACTGACCAAGAGCCTCTTTTCCATATTTCCCCTCCATTGGTTTATTAATCTTTTTCCTTTTGGGGCTTATATCATTAAATGCGACATATAAAGGCCCCTCTATATTACCATAATAAAGTTACATTGTTAATTTTATAACTTGTTTTGGTAAAAGACTTCAATAAGTCCATTTTGCCGTAGTTACCATAGGACAAATACTCTAGCTGATGGGACATAAGCGGCGATTTGACACCTTTTTAGATAAAATATATACTTGTCATGTAACATTCTTGGCTTTAAATATTGACTGTTAGCTTTTTTAGTATAGCACCATTGAGCTTAAAAATAGAATACCAACACACAAGGCCCAGATGCCCTCATCTCTTGTTCCATTATCACTGCTGATGTACTAGCAGTCAACATCCACTCACGCCAGGAGGACAATATGATACATTTACCAAAAGTAATATAAATCCTTATGTATAGCGTCTGGAGCAGTATGACTTACCAGTTGCTTCTGGTTACATTCCAAAGCTAAAGAGAAATAATGTTGTGATCCCCTTGGAGAACTAAAGAAGACTAGCCCTCTACTCCGTGGCTAATTACAGTCCTATCTGGGCCAGGCTGACAAGCTCAACATACATTTAATAACCAAATAATGCTTCTTGATATCTGAGAGTCCATATATATTGCTATTTTAACAAAAGTTCAGTCAGGGATATAGTAGATAGTGGTTTCCATATTAATATTGTATTGGCAAAAAACAGTCAATAAACTGGGATCATTGCCAGATATTGAACACTGCAAAGAATATGGACCAGCATGACCCAACTCAACTACCTTGCTAGGGGCTCACAGTTCTCTTCTGCTTAAGTTTGGTTCCATATTTTTGTTAGCTCCTGCAAGCATCCTACCAAACTCCCATTATGATATCCTTATTAGAACCACTTTCATAAGAACATATGGCGTCAAAACCAATTTTGAGAAAAACTATATCGAGATCCTCAGTCAGAACCTTCTGATTATTTTAGGTTGGGAGACCTGCAGATGGAGAAAAAAGCTCCGCTGTTCATGAATTAAGTCTTAAAGTCAGAATTATGCTTATCAGCTATTGAAGAGGGCGTGGCTATACTCGACATTTAATGTATTAGATCCTTGAATTGGAAGGCATTCCACTGAGGGTTTGACGCCAAATGACTATTTCACCTGTCCATCAGATCAAAGTGAAGATGGAAATTGATCTGAAATTACCATCAGGTATATATGGTCAAGTGTTCACACCCTCTCAAATTCTCACAATGAGAGCCAATCATAGTGCCAGAGCTTATCACCATATCATGGAGAGAATAGCATGTTATTAGCTAGCCTCTACCCATACCCAATTCAAGTAAAATGGCACCAAATAGTTGTCTTCCTCCACATCCTAAAAATGGAAGGAGTGCAAGTCTTAAACGAGATAATAACATTAGATGAGTTTGGGTTGGAGGAAGAAATTCATAGATCCATCCATTTAGTCATACCTCAAAATTCTTGAGGTTTGATGGAAAATGAGAGAGTTTGGGTGATGGCTCTATTTAAAATCCAAACAAATTTTTGCAACAGACAACTTCAATTTGGTGCGTGTCAAGAATATGTTGAATCACATTGACACACGAAACCATAAGCCAATCTGCCTTCACCCTATCCACCAGTAAAGGTTGGTTAGTAAAGTCATCAATGAAGAAATCAATCAACTGGTTCAGAAGAGGATGCTGATACTATTAAAAAGCCCATGGGATCTTCTAGCGCTATTTGTAAATTGAATGATGGATAAGTGAGTGTAAACAACTACTAGCGACTTAACAATATAATGAAGAAGGACACTTACCCCTTCTGAGAATTGATGATGCACTCAAACGATTTGGTGGAGCAAAGTACTCCTACCTTATGGATCGGTTTTTGGCTACTGTCAGATAGAGATGCCTTTAAAAAAGAATAAAATTCCATCATAACAACACAAGTGCTGTTCCAACCCATATGAATGGTGCAGGGGTTATGTGATGCCCCTGCCACGTTTCAACAGGCCATTGAAAGCATGTTAGAAGATCTGAAAATTTCTTGCATCTTGGTTTACATGGACAAAATATATTTTTCTACCAAGGACATCCAATGAACATTTGCAGCATCTGGAGGAAGTTTTCCGCCAGCGCGCTGCCAATTAAAAGCCAAGCCCAAAAATGTAATTTTTTTCCAAAAGAACTCAAGTAATTGAGCTTCATTATTGACAAGGAGGGTCTATGGCCTCAACTGGCCAAATTAGGTTCATTGGGAATATGAGGACGCCAGCCAGAAAGTGGGACATCCAGGTATTCCTAAGGATGGTTGGCTGCTACTGGCAATCCATAGAAAACTTTTGTATAATAAGGGAGCCACTATTTCATCTGTTGGAGAGTGGAACCCAATTTGAATAGACGCCAAACTGCCAGCTGATAATGACTGACTTTGCACCTGTATTACTAAAGCACTGGTACTCATGTACCCAAATTTGGATAAACCGTTCATATCCCATAAAGATGCCTACCTCACCACCATAGGAGCCATGTTGTCCCAACTCAACGATAAACTGGTAGAACATCTTCTAGTGTATTGAAGCCGGATGTTAGATGTACACATGATGAGTTATACCTTTACCAAAACTAGCTTATCAGTGACTTTCGCGTGCAAGCAGTTTAGGATCCATGTTCACAGAGTGCACTTCAAGGTGGTATCTGACCACTCCTAGCTTATATGGATGCAGAACCTCAAGGAGCTTGAGGGACTCCTAGATTACAAAGCGCTGATGCTGCAGGCATATGGCTTTGTGATTTACAACAGGCTCAGCATTAAACATCGAACACTAGCATACTGTCTCTGGTTACCTAAGTTGCATTAACTGCCAACTGTCGGATGGCCTTTATGATAAAATGACAGATAAAGAATACATTTGTGAACCATAATAAGTACAGCGTCTTAGGACTGACTGATAAATAAAAACACGATTAAGAGCGGAAAGCTCTTAAAGCTAATATAAAACCACAAATAAATCTTAATATAACCAACTGAGCATACAGATCTGAACATCAAAGCCCACAAAGCCATGGGCCATGAAGGGTTTAAGAAGACATAAAAACAACCTGAACAGCATTTATACTTAAAATTGATGAATTTCTGATGTTTGACCCTCGAGGATTCAACGGAATTTCCTAAAATTACAAAACCCTAATTGATTTGATAGATTCACCTCGCATTGCTCTAACTATTACTCGCCCTCAGAGCTCACTTTGCATCTAATTAACAATTCACTGGAACACTAGCTTATCTCCCAGTCGTATTGAAATCTCAACATTACCCCCCCTTGACTGGATGATAAGTGCCTATTGCTTGTATGTCCAAAGGAACTTTACATGTACTCAGTTGATTATCCGACCACCCATGGGTGCCTTAATGGTGTATGCATCAGCCCCAGTCTTCTCAATGATCTCAAATAGTCCTCTCCATATGCTGGTGAGCCTGTTATTTCTACCAAACCCATGTTGGTCATGAAACAGGACCAATTCCCCTACCCCAAACTGTGGATAGATGCTGCGTCTACATTAATCAGCCACATGATCCTGAATCTTCTTGGCAATACTAGTGGAATATGCCTCATTTTGTAGTTTAATCAACGCATTTGTTAAGGTAGACAAATAGTGGTAGGGTTTGACTCCCCCAGTATCCTCCACACAGGAGTAAAGCAATGCAGGCATCTCTGGATATCGTCCATAAAGCAATTTAAATGGACTCTTACCAGTTGCTGAGTGGTAGCTAATATTGTATGTGAAGACAGCGGTGGATAAAAGGGTGCTCCAGTCTGACAGCTGCATCATTTACAATCTTGCGTAGAATATTTGCCAAGGTCCCATTGACCCGTTCCACCATACCGTTAGATTCATGGTGGGAGGGGGTAGTTAAAACCCCGCGGATTGCCATGAGATCGTTTAACTTGCCAATATATGTGATGTGAAATTGGTTCCCTTATCCATTAGGATAAATTATGGATAACCATGGCGCTGTATAACACACTCCAGGATGAACTTGGCGGTAGTTACAGCCCCCAAATCCTTGATAGCCCTTGCTTCCACCCATCTTGTCAAATGGTCAATGGCAACTATTATATTTGGAGCAGTTTACGCCAGTCGGCAGAGGCCCCACCACATATAACAAAACTGTATGCCATGCAAACTGAGGTTTAACTAACTGGTAGGTGGTTTTTCAGCGGAATGATTTCTCCACTTGGCACTGATGGCAACAACCAACCGTCTCAAGCACATCATAGTGCATACTCTCCCAATAGTAATGGATTTTCAAGAACTCCAGCGTTTTTTCAACCCTCCATGACCTACCACCCTATGGGCGTCCATAATGATTGCAGGCCTGGAAGAGGGTTTTGGGAAACTCAGTGTCGATTCCCCCATCTACTTATATAATTCCTCATTGTGTAAGGATGTATCCTGCCTAAGACCGTCTAACACTTTGATCACAGGCAGCGGCTCATCTGATATTTTCCCACAATCATCTTTTTGTACATTATGTCCACCACATCCACTGTAATGGCGACTGTGGGTAATCTGGAGAGACAGTCTGCTTTCTGATGCTTCGCCCCTGGCTAATGCATGATCTCAAAATCATATGCTTGGAGTTTCAAAGCCCATCATGTGAGCCACCCTTCAGGTTTCCGCAGATTCTGTAGCCAGCGCAAGGAGACATGATCTGTTACCAATTTGAATTTCACTTCATGGAGGTAGACCAGGAATTGTTTATATGCATAGATTACCAATAAACACTCCCACTTGGTCACAGTGTAATTCCATTCAGGGCCAGTTAAACTGCAGCTGCAATATGCAATGGGGTGCTCCACACTCTCATCGTCTTTTTGGGATAACACAGCCCCTACAGCAGAAAGTGAAGCATCCATTTGCACAATAAACTCTTTTTCAAAATTGGGGTACTTTAAATTAGGCGCTCTAGCCAATGCAGTTTATAATACATCAAAAGTGGTTTGACATCGATCTATCTAGTTGAAGGCAGCATTTTCTTAAGTAGCTCAAAAAGTGGAGCCCTGATACAGCTGACGTTGGGAAAGAACCGTTGATAGTAACCAACTATCCCCAAGAGCACCTAGATATCCCACTTATTATTTGGCCGAGTCATCTTGCAGATGGCTTCCATCTTGGCCGTCTGAGGACTAAGCCCTTTGGAGTCTACCACAAAGCTGAGGTATTTCAATTGTTCCTTAAAAAAGTGACACTTTTGGGGCTTAATCTTGATATTAGCTTCAGCTAGGCGGCAGAATACTTGCTCCAGGTGTCCAAGATGCTCCATGAACGTCCGCAAAAATATGTTGATATTGTCAAGGTAGACAAAAATGCAAGACAACTTTAGGTCACCCAAAATAGTGTCCATAGCCCGCTGAAACGTAGCAGGGGCATTGCACAAACCCTTTAGCATACGTGTAGGCTGGAACAATCCCTTTGAGGTAATTATAGCACAATTTTCTTGTTCTGCCACTGGCAACTTGATCTGCCAGTACCCTGATATCAAGTCCATAGCAGAGAAATACTTGGCCCCACCTAAATGATCTAAAGTGTTGTCACTTTGTGAAAGCGGGTACTAATCTTTTTTCATAATTCTGTTAAGCTTCCAATAATTAATTACTACTTGATTGTAGTCATCTTTCTTTTTGACAATGAGCACCGGAGATGCCCTGGGACTCTTGACAGCTCCAACATTCCCTGTTCCACCAATGAATCTATTTCTGAAGATACAACTTCTTCTGCTGCCTCTGAGCGTCAGATAGGTTGTGACCTGATAGGGGGTGGTCTCCTATGTATCTCAATGCACGACCCCACAAGCACAACCCAAATCATGATCATCAGTTGCAAAAATGCTGTGATATTTCTCAAACAAATCCATCACCCTGTCCTTATGATCCTCCAATAGACCAGTTAGTGCCTCCCATGGAACCACTGTCATTACACTGAAGATGGTTTTTCGAGTTAAGCCAAGATCTTCTCAGGAACCAAAGTCATGTACCTGGTGGACCTCATCAATAGGGACCAGGTGCAAATAAACCATCACTTGGTGCCGCTGAACCTTCATCACCTCCAATTTCTGATTCGCTACCAACACCTTCACTTTCCCCTGCCCTGGTAACAGTAACCCAGGAGCCACATGAAGTTTGAGCTGCGAATGTTGATAAGGCCCCACAACCTCTCCATACAGACCTCCCAGTATATTAATTTCGAGCTCTGTCCCAATTATGACATGATGCCCAGAAGGGATAGTCCAAGCATTCGCAGCTCATAGCGAAATCCCTTTGTACTCATAAATCTGGTTTGGAAGCATTTGGGTCTTCCACTTCATCCATCAATATCTTACAGGAATCACACCATCGTTATAGGCAAGATTAATTTGACTGGAGCATATTGGGTCATCTGGGACTTGCCAGAAGTAAAATAGATAGGGATCTGTTGTCCCAGGATACTGATGGTTTTGTTCGCCATATTAACCACAGCCCCAAAGTGCCACATAGATGCAGCTCCAATCAACATGTTATAGTGGTCATTAGGCAACACCACAGCTGGAGCTGATGCGCTGGCTGACCCAAACCTCAAAGGCAATGAGCTATATGCGCCTTCTGACACAGTACTCTGTGCCCCACAGTTACGTACACTACTCAGTGGTCCACATCTTGTGACGGGCAAGGCGCTGCCTGACCGCCACATAGCCCCAACCCCCCCTAAGGTGGAGATCGCGGCTAGTAGTACTGTAAATAATATAAACAAAAGCGTGGGGCTTGAGGGCAACGACCCTCAAAAATGGCATTCTGTAGAATCAGATGCCATAAAATTGACAAAACCTCAGAGCAAAGATGGCAAAGGTCGATGTACATGGTGACCAGGCCAATCAAAGGCCGCCAACCTGAATTCTGAGGATCTAAATAATGAGATTGGCAATGGCAAAGAGCAGCCCAGTGAATCAGGGGCTGCCAAGCCAAATTATTCCAAAAACAGAAATATCAAAAATCACAACATCAGGCAGCTCAGCGAATCAGGAGCTGCCAAGCTGAATCTGCCGCTTGTAGAAAGTATTAAGAGCCACAATGAAGGGCAGCCCAGTGAATCAGGGGCTGCCAGGCTGAATTATCCCAAAAATGGGAATTTTGGCGATAAGGTTGACATGAGAATGCCAAGCTCTTATTCATCCCCAACAAATGAAAATATATGTGGAAAAGTTTATGTAATTCCACAGGTACCCAATGAATGGTCTAGAACGGGCCTAAATGGGAATATCAGAAGCTGAGATTCTCAAAATAGGCCTGCATATATCCCACTGCCCACAGACTCCGTGGGATCCAATTTCCCCATATCCCCCATTCAATAATATAAAAGCAACCAAGAGATTGTGTTTAAGATAACTTCGTCTTCTAATGCATACAAATAAAAACCTCAAAATTGAAAATAAAATTTTGAAATTTCAAAATCATTTATTAAGATTTTGATAGAAGACCAGGGATTTTGAGCATAAAATATGGACCAATCCTCGGATTTTGACAGAGCAGTCGCCTCTATGTATGCTCTCTCTGGGGGACAGACTGTCCTCCTCAGTGTGAGCATCATCCTCACCGTGTTCCAAAGATACCTTAATCTTTCATAAAGCCAACAAATGAAGGACTTAACCACCGCAGCCCTCTCATGTTTGTGGGCCCTCACATGGGTCCTCTTGCCCAACTGCTTTGTGGCAATGTGGAAAGACCCCGTCTGTCACACATCTGGCTCCAGAGGAAGCTTAGCCACAAGCTTGGTGGATATTATATTGACAGGAGCGCCTGTATCAATGATCGCCTGAATTTTGGTATTATGTACAAATATGTCACAGTAGGTGCATTCCAAATAAAAAGAACCCTTGGTGTTCAATACATAAACATTCAAGGGCGTTTGATTATCCAGAAAAGTGTACATACCAGCCCCAACATGAGGATACTCTTGGGCAATCTTTTCTACAGGAATCGCCACCTCCACCTCCTCCAAAGCTGCGACATATGCGGAGGGTTCACTACCAATAGTACCATTCCAATCAAGGATTTGCCATGCATACGGCTTTATAAACGTCTTGGCAGAACCCCATGTCCACATAATTGGGTCTCTACCTCGTCTTGAGGCCAAAAGATGGTAGGGGATCTGTTGGTATAGTAAATCCTCAGAGTGTGCCCCAGAGTTGACACAAAGTGATTCATGATGACATCAGGGACAATTACATTTGAATTAGCAGAAGCAGAGCGTCCCATCTCTACTCCGCTCGCCCTTTTCCATGTTTATATGGGACAACAGATAATGCATGGACCCTTGGTTTGGCATGACAACTAACTCCATAATGGCATGTTTGGCCACATGAGAAACAAGCGATTGGGATTGGCACTCATCCCTGAATCACCCCAGAAGGTCTAGGTCTACTACTGAACCACAGTTTAATATGGGCTCAAGTTTAAGCGGTTTGATCATAATAGGGACGTAAAGGACCCGCCCATGAGTTGAGTGACTGAGGAGTGACCCACCAATTACCACCATATTGGTGGGATCCTATATTCAGCGAAATATCAGTGGCAGATACAGAATCCTTCCGCTCCACATTGGGAGCACTAAAGATGGCGAATAAATGGTGTAAATAATGGATGATTTCGAGTAACTCCACATCCTCCTGAAAAAGTGTACGCCATAGCATTATGCATTTTATGGTAGGTCTTGATAGCCGCCATCATTGCTATGCCCACCTCCTCATTAGATAAGACATTTGCACCCAACAACGCATGAGCCTCATTAGTGAATCGCTCTGCAAACTGTATTAAAGACTCATTTTTTTGTGAAAGATATTGTTAAAAAGTCCGTCTTGTGCTGAGCTATATTTGCTTTGCCCCCAAACAGGCTAATTATAGTCTCCTTCACCTCTTGGTAAGCTACAGTACTGTTTTTAAGATAAAAAGTAACTTGATCAGCACTTGAAACATCCAACGCAGATAACAATAGTTCAGCTTTTTATCATTCTGAAGCCCCCTCTATGGCAAACTCAAACCGCTTGAAAAACCCATGTATGTTACCATTATGGTTAAATGGGGGCAGCCTGTCACTGCAGATTTCCTTTTCCTTAACAACCTTATCTAATTTATACTCTGCACAGTCTAGTCACTCCATTGTGCTGCTCAAGAGGTTGGCAAGTTGGTTGTCATGGTCACCTACCAGAAGCAGTTGGTGGAAGGCATGGTTGAGCTTCTCAGCAATATTCTTATTCTCATGAAAAAGCACTTTTTGCGCCTGAAGTAAGGTATCCACATCAAGTTTCAGTTCCCCATAATGAGATATTTCAATCACTGGGGGTAGTACCCCATCAAAGCGAGCTGGTTGTACCATAGGTGTATATGATGAAGTAGTTATTAGTTGATCAACGGACCTCCTGTAGTGAAGACCACTGTAAACATTTTGGCGGATATGGCTTATTTCTGCTGAACGAGTTGCGCAGGATTTTAGTCCACTGAGCAACGGCAAACAATATGGAGATCGTCAGTCCCTCAATTAAATGTAATAAACTTATATAAAAATATAAGGCAATCGCCCCAGCTTCGCTACTATTTATTTTAATATGATCTAACTGGCAGACCCTCTCTGCTTACTCTCTCTACTTCTTCCTACTCACTTCTTTTTTATCCTACTAAAAAATCTCCTCCTTCTTCTCTCTCTCGCCCAACTTTTAACCCTCAGTATTCCTCAACGGATTTGACATATTTCGCTTAGTAGATCTCGATTTGCTATCAATGTAGAATTTACATGACCCTTGAGGCTTCAATGAAATTTCCTCAATTACCAAACCCTAAATGATTTAATCAATTCACCTCACATTGCTCTAACCTATTACTCGCCTTCAGAGCTTGCTTTGCATCTAATTAATGATTCACCAGATCACTAGCTTATTGCCCAGTCATATTGAAATCTCAACACTTGCATTGATATCTAGAGAATCTTACTCTAACGTTGATCTGGCTTCAACTAAGGCTTATTCTAATGCGCTGGCTTGGAAAATGAGACATTGAGAGCATGACAATTATAATCATCCTTTGCCCTGTAGTAACATAGGGGACAAGTTCTCTACTACAATAACCATGGGTTTTGTAGGATGTTTAAGCTTTAAAAATTTAGAAGGGAATGTTTGATATCATAGAGAAGACTTTTATGACACTTACACACACAAAGACCCCACCCAATCACATATCATCAAATGAGTACATTCCAAGTTCATAAAGCATTTCCATCATGGTGTTGAGACACCAGAACCCTCCAATCAATAATCCTACTGCTAGCTGCAAGCAATTTTTGAATTCTCTATGTTTGGTCAATCGGGGGAAATGGTGAGATTTGAGTGACAAACCCATATAGTATTGACACCAGTGTAATACCCTAATGCCTTGTAAACCTTGCCTTACCCTTGTCCCACTATATGTATCCCTTGGCAGATTAACTCCCATCAATGTGCCATAAAATACTTTACTAGCGTACTCCAACTTTAATCTAAGCATTAAATAATTAATTCTACAATTTTGACTTTTTGATTGATTAATCATTTTCCGCGCATTGAGTGAATATCCTGTTTCCTATACCAATTCCATTATCATCAAATAGGAGATTACCTTAATTACTAAAATGAATCTGTAATTGGCAACCCTACAGATCAATACCTTAAAGATGTATCAAATGTTGGACAGACGCCCATCAAGATGCACCTGACATCAGACTTATGATCATCATATTTTAAAAAAATTGTCCAAAGCCTATAAGCAAACCTTAAATTGGAAATGCTAGAGTAATCAGGAGCTGCAAGAGAAGGTTGCTCAGTAGATGCATGGTATGAATGGAAAGGGCCTTGTATTAAAGACATGCATTTTGCATATTCTGGTACATAACTTGATCAGCAAAAATTTGGACTATGCTTGACGGATTTTCGCCGCTGATAGTACTCAACAATACCTTAGTGGATTTACAAATTTTATAATTAATAATGGATTATTTTCTATCAAGCTTTTCATTTCCTTTGAGGTTGCTGTCTTCACACAGCTATTGTAGTGCAAACAAACCGTACTTATCTTGCCCAGTTATAGTTAATTTAAACGAATGACTTACTGCATTCTGTATTAGGTAGGGGATTTATAATTCTGTTACACGCCTCTTGTTCTTAAAAATGTGTTTGCAATTTTCTAACGTTATATTGATGCGAAATTGGGAGAGCTTAATAGGTGTATGTGCTGTGGCCTATGGTTGACATTCTGGTTTTCTCTCCTTACCAAGAATCCTATGAGATTTACCTGAGCCAAATGTTTGAACATTTGAGAGAACCAAACCTGACGTTGATAACCAGTACGTGTGAAACTCTTTAATTCCCAGGTCACCTTCTTTGACATCAACGGTTTTGACAAAGGTCATATAATTATTCCAAACAAGGAGAAAGCTATTTGTGATTGGTCACTCCATCTTCAGCTAAAGAATTGTGCAGATTTTTGGGGAATGTGAACCTTCCTTGAAAAGTTCACGCAAATCTTTAAGAGGTTGCTGCACCATTGTTTAAAGTCATTTAGGAAAAAAAAACTCTTAGGTAATCACTTTCACTGGAGGACGCCTTCCAAGCGGGAAAGTTCAATTTGCTCTCCACGTCAGTCCTTTAACCCATGGATCCAGATATGAAGTATATAATGTCTAGCGATGCTATCGACTTTGCTATTTCTGATGCTCTGTTACAAGTGGTCAAAAATGGAGTTTAGCATCTATTATGAAAATTTCCTGAAAAATGTCCTTAACTGAGTTGATTTATTCTGTTCTGAAAAAGGACTATTGGTAGTATTGTAAGCAGTGCCCTATTGACGCCATCATCTTCATGGTTCTTCCCATCCATTCTGCATACATAATGACTATTGTTCTTTGCTGTACTACCAAGCCTCTCATGACCTGATCCGTGGAAAACCCGCGGAATGAGACACTTTAACAACTTGTGTCTTCTTATGAGTTCACAAAAGGCAAGGAGAATGGCTTTTCTGACGCTCTGAGCCATACTTATACTTTAGCTCCTTTATAAAGGAAATTAATCTGCATAACACCCACCTGGTAGTTCCTCCAGGTAAAATTGTATCTAAGCATTCTTTCTCCACCACGTGCATTCCAGTTTTTGCTTATCTGGAGAATCTAAAGGATTGTGATATGTTAATGCATGTCGTCCTTTCTTAATCTTTATCTGCAGAATGTACTTTAATTATCTCCAAAATCAAATTAATCAGGAGCATATAAATAAGGGGTACCATGTAAAGGACGATATGGTATGGTTCCAGAGACGCTTATGGGTTCCTGTATCATTATTTTTCCTTGAGATAATCAATGAACACCATTATGGTATCACTGTTGGACACCATGGGAAGAGAAAACCCTGGAGCTTATCTGATATACGTATAACTGCAAGGGAATTTTCGCACAGGTTGCAAGGTATACAAAGGAGTTCCTTGTCTGCAACAGGATGAAACCATATTATCAGCATCTCGCTGGATTGTTGGATAAGGTCCAGAAATCAGAGGGACCTGAGACTTCCATCTCTGTTGTTTTATTTTGTAGCTACCCCATTTTGAGGGGTATGATACTATCACGGTAGTGGTGGACCATTTCCTCAAATAATTCCCATATAATTCCATGTCACGCCACTTTATCTATGGCTCAGATGGCCAAGTTATATGATATTCATATTTTCTCTTCCTTAGGGTACCTCAGGCGATTATTAGCAACTGTGGACCCCAGTTTGTATTTGTAAATTGAAAGTTGTGAAAAACTTTTCATATTTGTCCTCGCCATTCTACTGAATTCCACCACCAAACAGATGGGCATACAGAATAATTGAACCAGTGTCTCAAACAGTTCTTATGGTGTTACACTGCTGTTCACTCAGAGTGGGCTTCACATCTTCCACTGGCCAATCTTTTACAACAACGCCCAGCATGCTTCTATTGTTTTTTCTCCCTTCTTCACCAATTATGGTTTAACCCCTCCTTTAACATAGAAACCCATCTGTGGGTCTAAGGTGGAAGCAGTGGTGGACTTAACTAAGTTCATCAAGAAAGTACCTTAAGTGGCTAGCACCAATTTGGATGCCGTCATGAAGATCTACAAGGAGAATGTAGATGGAAATAGATGGGACGTTTCCTGCATATAAGGAGAGAAATCTCATAATGCTTAATGCCAGGAGTATCTTGATCAAGCAATCATTCAAAAACCAAGCCAAAGAGGATAGAATCTTACCATATTGTCAGTAAGGTCTGTCATGCCTCTTACTAATTGGACTCCCACCAACGTTATAGTCTTTGCCGTTTTACATTAAAGCAAGCTGAACTTGTTTGAGGGATCCCTCCTGAGACCCCAGAGGCATACCTCATAGAGGGCAATTAAGTGGAAAGTGGAGGTGGTCATAGCCTCACGCCCTGTAAGAAGTAGTCTTAAGTACCTGGTGTTTTAAAATAGGTTTGATGCTGTGGAAAATAGTTTGGTTCCAGACCAAAGTTGCAGCCATATGAAAGAACTCATTGATAATTCCACAAATGTTTCCCTGATGCCTCAGGTTTAAGGCTAAACTAGTTGTTGATTCCATTAAGCTGGCTCTAGCCCAAAAAACTTTTTCCTGATTGACGCCTCTAGAGGAGGGGTGGTTTTTCAAAAGCCAGAGGGTAATGTCATATCCTACGACATAATTATGGGAACAAATTGCAGTAATAAGGAAGAGCTTATCAGAGCCAAAGGCATCAAGTTGGCCGCCCTTCATGACCTGAAGCATACCCTAGACCAACGATGGGTAAGCGCAAATATCCAGGTTGGATCTAGGGGTTTTCATGATGGGATGGCCAGCGTTACATCAACGACGCTCAAGTTTATAACTATTTTAATCAATAAAGATGGATCATTATGTTTATTTGAAAGATGGGAATTTGAGTCCCATTTGGTTTACAATATTTCCCAGGTTAGGCAAAATTCATCATAAATTTTTAGCTCAAGTTTGGGCCACCTCAAGGTACATCATTACAATTGATGGTATGTTGATATTAATAGCCAGTTTGGTGCAGTACCTCAGTTAATGGAAGATTGCCCACCTCCCCCTAAATTTCTTATAGTCTTTTTTCTTGATAATATCCTTGTTGGTCTTCTCCTCTAATAGACTTTTATTTATTTATAAAAAATTAGTTTTATATGTGCTTTTTCTAAGGATATCCTCAAAGAGGTCTTGATTTATATAGATGTTGGAACCTTCAGTGGTGATTTACTATTGCTTAAAGTATTGTTTTGTTACTTGAGGTATGGGTGAGCATTCCCCATCCTCTCTCTGGGAATTGGAGAGTCAAAGACACTCTCTTAACAGTAATAATCAAATATTTTGAACCAACTGATGTTAAATGATGCCTCGCCAGCATTATTACTAAGATTCTGAATGCTTTGCATTTAATGCACATAAAAGCCTGCTGAAGCACAAGATACTGCCATGCCAGCACTTGATGAAGCTCTTGTTGATCAAATGACTTGTTAAAATGAGAATATGACATTAAGTTTATATTGTAGCATCAACACCAGTGGCTTAATCTATGAAATCATGAGGCTCCGTTTCTAATCTTACACCAAATAATTTTTCACAATGTATTAGTGTGCCCACACAGCCCACATTGCAGGAGGACGGTGAATCATCCTCCAAAACAGATTCCAAGTCTCAATGGGTTTATTATTCAACTTTTTGAACATGGGAGGCAAAATCTCAATTAGTTAATTAAATAATTCTCACATGGCTTAGACTTACCCAGAAAGATCTAGAAGCTAATGGGACTTCTCTCCAATATGGATAGAGCTTTGTCATGGCACCTGGACATCAAGCAATTTAGGAAAGGATATTGATTTAAAAATACCTGAGGGTTTATATGGTAAATTCTTCTGCCACTCTACCAATCCAAATTGGATCACTTCGCTTCATCTGGTGCTATCTATCCCAACCAGAAAGAAATTAAGGTGTTTTGATAAGCACCTACTATTACCCATTCCAAGTAAAAAGGAAACATTTTAAATTTTTTATATGCTTCCAGTAGTCAAGGTAGTAATTAGAAACAATTGTGAGCCTGTCAGTCTAGGGGTCCACTGCAAAAGTGCGGTAGAATCAGCCATTATCAAAAACCCTTAAGGTTCAAAATACCAGTAACTGCCTTACTGGTGATGCCCAAATAATGGGTAAAGTTTAAAAGGGTTGGCAAGTGAGTACTAGATTTATGCCCCGCTTCTCAATAAGCCTTTTGTAACATCCCACTAATTTTTGGAACAAGATGTTTGGTCAAGTGGGGGAGATATTATTACTGGTATGACCAACCATCCTAATTATTTGAAGAAGGTCGAACAGGGGACATGCACTTCCAATATAGTGAGGATAAAGTAATTAACTGTGAAAATTAAAGACACCCCAGTGGGTTTGAAGCCCCTCTTATTGTCTTTAAGACCACCAAGTTTAGGACGGTAGGGTGGTTTATGCTGCTTATCCTTGGATGCAGCATGAGTGAAGGAAAGGTTCAATTATTAGGATCCATATGGGGAACCATGTATTGTTTGTCCTTCTGTTACGTGAGGGTCATATTATTAGACAACCATTCTTGGAAATGTTCCAATATATGGTAATGAAAACTATTGATGTCTTCTTATGTTGTAAGCGTTGCTACTGTAAATTATTCTAGTACTATCGTATGGATTGTCCATAGTGCTATCACTACTATTAACGCCTGGAGGGATGGGTGGAAGGTGACTCCATGTTGAGAGCAAATATGTTCCTAGACAAACAAATGATTGTCCACTGTCTTGGCGGAATAGGCGCATGATCTCTTTCCAGACAGCTACTGATGTTGGACATTGTTCTAAACGGTGTACTAGGCTTTCATATTGGCCACATATTGTGCATGAGGAGTGGGCAGCGTTTGATTGTTCTGCTGTGAAATATACTCTCCTCATGAATCTCCAAACATGTGCTAATATCCTGGGCTGAAGTATTTAGTGATGTGTGCATCTCCAGACTATTCTTTGGGTCTCAAGGTCATATGGTATATCCATATGATCCTGGTAATCAATCTTGGCTATGGTACTCGGATTTCTGCATATTGTGCTATCTGTGACTATTTGGCCATTAGTTTCCTGTCTGTGAGTTAGCCTTGGGCGTCCTCTGTGACTTATCAGACCACATATGTGAATCTTCCACTCTGCTCTTCTCATAGCTTGAAGTATTCTTTTTAAATGTGCAAGAGTGCCATGTGGTCCTGCAGCTGTAGGATGAGACGCCAGATACTTGATTAATGTGTTTGGGTAATCTGGGCTTCTTAATTGAGTGCTCATGTAAGTTATAACTTGCCGTTCTGGCCCAATGTATATCTGGAGGATCTGGGCTAGTCACCTGAGCTATCCATAATTCTAGTATATGGGTCGCTTTCTCTACATAATTAGTTAGCCCCATACCTCCGTTCCTCCTAGAGCCAAATAGGGTTTCAAGGCGTATAGGGGGGTTGTTGTTGGACCAAAGCCATCCCTGTATTAAGGCGTAAATTGTATGAAAAAATGCTGGTGAGAAAGCAATTGCATGGGCTGTAAACCATATGATTGATAGTATCATGGAGTTTGCTACCGGGACCCTTCCTGTTAGACCTGTTTGATGCCCATTTAAGGAGGAAATGCGTCTTGTTATTTTATATAGAAGTTGATTTTCCATCATGGAGTTGGCGTAACCTCATGTTTCCAACCATACTCCCAAGTGACAGACAGGTCCAGCTGCCATCTTGGTAGTGAAGGGAAGTTTCAGTGGGGTTATTGCTGATCTTCGCCTCCTATGTCTGGTGAGGAGTCTTGATGTTGTATTGGTTTGTTGACCCAGGGTAGATGGCGTTCAATGGGTCTAATATTTCCCCAGGAGTATGATTTCCGTCTTCTCAGTGTTAAGTGATGCGTTGCTTATGGCTTAATATTCTTGTATTATCTTCTCAATTCTGCAAGCATCCTGGTTGTTGGATATACCCACCACGCAGTCATAAGCGAAAGCCATCATTTTTACTGGTGGTTTTCCCTTGACATTGATTTCATTGAGAAGTGTGTTTGTTTTATGGATTAGGGATCCAGACTATAAGTGGATAGTAGACGGCTTAGTGGGTCCTCTTATTTGAGTCCTCTCTGTGGAAGGACTGAGTTAGTTAAAAAACCTGCTCCACGCACAGCCATGGTGGCTGACTCTGTGAACAATATCACTCAGTTTATGAACCTAGTTGGGAGTTTGAATTTTCAAGGCAGGCCCTGAGATAGGTCCGGTTCACCCTGTCATATGCCTTCTGTTGATCTAAAAAGACAAGCGCTCCAGAGGTTTTGGACTGGCAGACATTTGCAACTGTGTGGATATTATCCCATATGGATCTTCTTGGAACAAAAACATTTTGTGATGGGGATATTGCATCAGTTTCAATTTCTCCTATTCATTTGGCCATAATCTTTGTGAATATTTTAGTATCAGTGTTTGTTAGCGATATTGGGCGCCAATTGGATAGGTTTAGTCTATCTCCTTTTTTGAATAAAGTGACAGTGTAAGCTTCTTTGCCTCCAGATAGGAGTCATGTTTCCATAATGCACTTATTCATGGAAGCTAAAAGAATACTAGATATGTTAGTAAAATATTTTATTAAAATTTATAGGGAATCCCATCAGGTCCAGGGCATTTCCTCTTGGTGCACCACATACTGCTTCCCATAATTCCTCGCATGATATTAGGTTGATAAAATTGTTGTTTTGATTCATGGTGTAAATATGTGCACTTGCGAGGAATTTTAAATTTTTACTGGTTTGACCAGTTCAGATTTATATAAATTCATATAAAATTTGTGTACTTTGGTCACGACTTTTTGGGTGTTTCCGCTATGGATTTGTACAGTCATCAGACCTGTGTGCAAGCTATCATATTTTTTTGGGTGTGAAACCAACGGAAAAAATAGCTTGAGCAAGTTTCTCTGTATTTTATGTTTTTTGCTTTACATTGAACCCAACTCAGTGTTGGTGTTCACATATCAGGGTGTTTAGCTGAGCTGAAACCTCTGCTAATTTGCATCCCCATCCAGGACTATATCCTGTACGTGGGGCATTATTTTCCAGGTGGTTCATTTCTGCCAAGGTATGCTTGATAATGGCTGAAGTTTCCATGTATCCTCTAGATTTCGTGTTTATAATCTGTTGTGTTGTTGATTTTTTGAAATTTTCCCAGGTGGTTAATGGGTCCAAACAGAAAGGTGTTTGAAAATCCCATGTTGAGGATATTTTCTCCATCCAGGATTGAAATTCCAAGTTGGCTAAACTTTCTGGGCGTATTCTGCACCACCTGGGTGCTTGGGTAGTTGTTTCTGCTGGTGTGTAGGACACCAAAACTAGCTGATGATGGGAAAATTCTATTTTTATAGTTTTGAATTTATGAATTTGGTGTCAGAAAATTAATGGTGTGAGTATTAGGTCTATCTGTGACATAGAGATAAGTGCACCATTGTGTACATTTGGGAATGTCATGTTCTGTAATATGGGTGACCTTTTATGTATTGGATCATATAGTCCCAGGGTGGCCTTTAGCATGCAAAGTTCCACTTGCCCTTGTGATGCCTCCGTTGTGTGTGGCCATTGGTCAGTATCTGGGTTAATCCAGAAGTCCATGTCTCCCATGACAAAAGTGTTTGCTGGAAGATGTAGTTGTGTTAGAGCTGCTAAAAACTCTCGTCATTATGGTGCACATTTTGGTGCATACACACTGGCTATTGTGTGCACCTCTTTGTGCCATGAGAAGGTAACAGCTAGTATACGACTGTCCAGGAATGGTTTTTTATTAATGGATTTAAAGTTTTGGTTTGCGCATACTATCACCCCACAGTGTTGCAACCAAAACGATATTGTTGGGATGAGCATGTTTTCCCATGCCTCCTCCTTTCCCTGTGGACAATGGGTTTCCTGCACTACCAGGATATCCACATGTGGGTTTTTCAGGAGACTTGACTTCTTGGCCTAGGACTTTAAGGCCTTGAGTCCCACTATGTTCCATCCCTATCTCTACTGAGCGCCTGATGCGCCTCAGGAGCAGTTAGCAGGGCCCCCTGGCCCTACTCCCTCGCTCTCATTACTCTCCATTGCACCTCTGCTGTGGAGAGCATAACCATGAGTAGGAGTTGGGTGTATTCTGACCCTTTCATTTTCACTTTTTTGCTCCTCTCTTGCCTTTGTTGTTTTTCAATTTATCATTGTGGTGCCTTGTGTGCTCTTCTTGGCCACATTTTTCTCTTGTATGTTTTATTGTTGATTTTCGCTCCTGATTGGGTTATGCTCCACAATTTCAAGGGTGTGCTGAACCCCTGTTTTGCTGCATTTATTTTCAAATTGGGTTCCACTGAATCTATTCTGTTTGGATTGTATGTTTGGTTTTCTGTGGGATTTGATTGGTTTATTGTTTCAAGTTCATCCATGTCTTCCTGGATCTGTTCCGGTGAGATGGATGTTTCCACCAATGCCTTTGCCTTGGCCGCAGCCAGCTTATGAGCTTGTTTGTCCATTTTTCGTTCTTTTGGGGAAATTAAGTCAATTATTTTATATTGCCCGTGTTTTTCCCCAGTTTAATGATTGTGTGGTATCTGTGATTTTGGCATACTCTGAGTCGTCTTCGCCCATTTCTTCCTCAAATAAATCCATTTATCTTAGGCCTTCTTTTATGGGACAAGCATGAATCTTGTGCCCAAAGGCCTGGAAGTGGTTGCATATAGGATTGCGCTCTCTACTGTTGCATGGAATAGTTGGGATTTTTTCCCATCAATAGTAAAAGATGCGATATGGGTTTTTTGTGATATCCTCCTCTATCTCCTGATTTAAGGAAATGATTGCAATTGCCTTCCCAGTGCTAAGGGTTGGCCTCAGCTGGAATCTTTATATTTTGAATTTTTTAATTTCACAGTAGGCTTCCAAACCTTCCTGGTGAGGTCCTTTGGCTACTTTGCATGCTAGTGTAGTCAGAAGGTAGTTGAAAATTATGAAAATGTCTTTAGATTATGTCCAATGTGTGTGTTTGGTTGATATTAAATGCTGACCATTGGGAAGGTCAAATACTACTATGACCTTCGCTGCTTCATTTACTTATTTCACTGTTTTGAACCCAAGATTTACCCAACCTTTGCGGATAGTATGGGTTGTTAAGTACACCACATGCGGAGAAAATTTAAGTTGGACTTTGCCAAACTTTTCCCACATTGTTAAAGTTTCTATGCCCAAGGATAATCATATCCCATGTTCCACTGATAACAGTGGTTGCAAGTGGGATACTTCCATGTAACTGAATTATTTTACTAAAAAATTCACAAAACCCACAGGGTGCGCCACCTCAGATTTTTTTTACTGATATTTTTGTTTGTTCCTGAGCGCTTGGTACCTTTGGGCGGTGCAGATCAAGGTCCACTCCCCTTTACTGTGTTTGCCCAATTCTTTACTTTATTACTCGTGCTCAACTCACCTGGTATTGATTATCAAATTGTACTGTTTATATCAAATTGTATTTCTATAAGTGATAGAAATTGGAAAGAAAAGCTAATGACCAACCATCCATATGATTAATATTATATAATCAATTTTCTTACTAGATCTTATGTAGACAGAAGTCTTTGATTGTATTTTTTGCCAATGTCAATCTATAGGTTAAACTAATAAAGATCACCTCTCCCCTAATCTCATGTTTATATATAGAATTTCCAAAATGAAGTTTAACTACTATTAACTTCCTCAAGTCAGAGTCTTTAATTACTGGTCATTATGTATGAAAAACAGTCCTTAATCCCACCGGTGCTTTTAGATTCCTAATACCACTATTACCTTGCCCCAGGGTCAGGTTTATCTATCGCTTAATATTATTATATGAACAACCCCTTTGCCCCTGCGCCAATAAAAAATCACTGTCAAAAGATTTATTATTATTTGTTGCAACCATCCGCCAGTGTTTCAGTTGAAATTTACTGATGCCTACTATGAAGTTTTTCCAAGCCCTATGCATTTTTTCCTTAGCCTATTATAACTACTATGAATCTAACCTGAAATTTTAAGTGCTTCTCAGGTAGCAATTCTTGCAACAATTAGAACCCTGATGATCAGAAGAGCATATCTACTGGTATTGCCTTTTGTAAGGGGATCTTGTTCTGACTAGATCATTAGCATACAACTACAAAAACCGTAAACGCCGCCCCATAGCCACAGGAATTATTCAATAGTAAGTTTATTTAATTTCTCTAACAAAACCTTTATTTAAACTACTTTGGAATTTTTTTAGGAATCTGTAATCATAAAGACTACCTGATATTAACTGTAACCTTACCTGTGCGCATTGATTTCAATGCTAAAGTGAAAATCACAACAACCATCTTTAGACAAACATATAAAGAGTACATTCAACACCTTCATGAAATTTTACAAGTCTATGAACCTTAGATCTCAAATTGAAACCAACAAGTTTTCCTTCCTAGTACTAGAGACCCTTAGTTACAACATCAGAGAAAAAGGCATTAAACTTTAAAGCGGAAAAGTAGAGTCATTTTGCTAAGTTAAACAAACTTAAGTGCACAAGAGACATTCAGGTCTTTTTATACATAGCTAGTACATCTGCCAGATCATGGCCCAATTTTAAACATTGCTGCTCTTTCACTCACCTGTTGTCTAAGGTTATGAGATTCCTTGGGGGAATTTAACAAGAAGAACCTATCAAAGAACTAAATTAAGACTAATAAAAACAGATTCTAAAATAGCAAATCTTAATAAGTCCTTAAACTTACTTATAGTTTTAAGTGACATCAGGATGTGAGCTATCCTAGCTCAAAAGGACGAATATGGAAATGATCAACCCATGAAAGACGAATTCAAGGCCTTCAAGGTGGAAAATAACTGTAACTATAATAAAAAAGACTTCTTAGTAGTGATATGAGCAGGTAAAAATTTTATAGCCATAAGTGTATAGAATATATTTTAAGATGTGATAAGTGATGATTTGCTTAAAAGGATATTAAGCATGCAAGACCCTGATGGACACTTGGTATGAAAGTCTGTGAAGCTTTAAAGTATTGTTTTTATATATCATACATTGGACAAGCCATAAGTGTCTGAATGTTGATGGCTTGTCTATAATTCCATTGTTCCACCTAGAGGCTTATGAAAATAACGCCTATATAATCTTATTGTGCACCTGAGAAGAATTGGGAGGATGAAACAGAGGAATTTTGCACTGTACTTAAGATGAACCCAAAGGAAACCTGTCAATTAAATGATCAGCTTTATAAATTTGTGCTTACAAAGTGGATTACCTATCTCAGAATTAATTTTAGAGCTAAAATATTTTGGAGGCGCACAACCAAAATGCCCATGGAAGATTCCAGAAGGCATAAAAACACATTAAAGACAAGTCTATTGTTAGCCAATAAGTGGTGGTTTTATCCATGTCCTAAAACACTCATATCCTGTGCAAGCTTTAGACAATTGGAGATTATGTTTACTTTCACAAAAATTCAGCTGACTGCCCCTTCCAATATGTTTCCATTGATCTTATGGTACTAATACCAAGAATAAGATAGAAATAAGTTAAATACTGCAATTGACCACTTCACTTCATGGGTTGAAGGTGTTTCTGTCTGAGCATACACAGCCACTGCCGCTGAGAAGTTCCTATATACCAAAGTGCTTATCAGAAATGGGTACCTGTAACTTCTACTTTCTGACAACAAAATACAATTTAACACCAATGTATTAAAGATGATGGATATAACTGGGGACAAATAACCATTTATGATCTTAAACACCCTCAACCAAAAGAAGTGTCAAAATATTCTACAGATATCTGGTTAAAATTCTCAAGAAGTTAGCTTATCATCTACAATAAATGTTAGGAAACTTTTTTGCACTCTTCATTTTTTGTCTCTTCCTTAGTTAACATTAAGAGATAAAGATGTCTTCAATTAAAACGTTTCATGGGATAAAGGCTTCCCTACCTTCACTATTATCCCCAATCATTGATGACAATTGCAAGAACTTGCCTTCTAGAATCCATCAGAATGCACTGGCAGATGAACTAGCTATAATTTAAACTGATGATGGTTTTAGAATTGAGAATCAAACCATGGTGGGACAAAAGGATAGAAAAGAACACAGTTGCCTTATTAAAATAAATAAATTTTTTTCTACAATACATGCTGAAGCAAAGTGGGCAAGCTTCAAGCAATGTGGCCAAGGCCATCAATAGTCATGGCAAGAAGCGGCACCAAGTTTTATTAGGGATAAAATCTGTCATGGCACTGCTCATAAAGTTGGAACCAGACTGAAAGTCTGGGTGAGTGGACACCCAGAACACAAACCAGTTAAATGGAATTATAACATTCATATGACTTGGAAAATTGTTGGGAAGGGAATAACTGAAGGAATATAATTGCAATCACGGTTACTAGCATACACACCAGTATCCACACAGTTGCAATAGTAGTGGCTGCTTATTCTGCAGCAGTTGTTTCCTTAGGTATCCCAGGGGATCATAATCTGCTGTGGGAACATGTGTGGGAATGCAAGGAAGGGTCGCATAAAATTAGCCATAGGTGGAAATCACCTCAAGAAGCAGAGCCCCATAATGACGCCATAAGGCATCCAAAATGGGGCAACCCTAGGTGACCACCATAGCAATATCCCCATTCAAGCAGGGAGGGTAACATGATAGTAAGTATGGTCACTATGGCCCAGTCGTTATGAACCAGGAAACATGGCACCTGGCAAGAAGTTGGACAACAAATAGCTAAATAATTTAATTAAAAGTTTCCATGAAAAAAATTGTTTATTTAAACAAAGGATAAAAAAGACCAAAAAATAGGTCTTGTGGGTACTGTTGTCTTAAGTGCTGAGGGCTTAGGGGAATTTTGTTTAAAAGTTAACTATGGTAGACACAAGCATGCTCTTTTCTGGCAGATTTACACTTTAAACTGTTCACAATGCTGATTTGGCCTCAACCTGCCTGGTCAAATTAGTCTCAAATCTCATACTAAACTTTTCCTTCTGGCTTAATTTTTCTTTAAAGATTGATGACAATTTATCTAGTGGACAACTAGTTGCGCCTATGGCTTGGGTAGGTATGGAAGGTCATATTGTGTATCAAAAGGGTATAACACACTTAAACCCATTGGGTATGGAATCCGCTTTTTCTGGAAGAGAGGAAATGACTTTGGTGGGGTTACAAACCCAAGCATACAATGGACGATTTTTTTCCACTGGTACCAATTTATCATAATTAACAAGACCTAAGTTAATGGCATAGATTGCCAGGTGAGAGGAATGGTCACGAACTTTCTAATGGCAATGGCTTTGTACTACCGTCACCTCCATAAACCCCCTCCCCATTTTTTGCACCAACTCCTGGGTGGTGAGAAAGGGAGATAGGAAGCAATATCTAGGAGGTAGTCTGTCACCCACCTTTCATCTATCACATGGTCTGGATTGCTTTAGGAATTGGGAGGGACGGCTGCCTTATTACTCCCTTTTTTGTCCTGAAGTGACTCCTCACAGTTGAGGCGCAGAGGGGTTCTAAGGACAAAAAATCACCATGTTCATCTATACTTGTGTACATGCAAGATATCCTTGACCTTCTCTTTGACCCCTTCTTGGAAGAAGTGGTGTCATGAAGTAAGCGACTAATAGCAATAATAATTTTCGCCTAGATAATAAAATCAAGGACTATATCATCAAGGCCTTGGAAAGAGCCCTGAGGCCCATGAGAGCTTCAATGCATCAAAATTTAAAGATTATTATTAATACTAGTTTTTAAAAGATCTAAATGTTCCAAATGATGGAAAATAGAATGTTAATTCTTACAGTGATGATTGATAAACCTTCAAAAAGACCTCATATCATATTGTAATTTTCTCTATAATGTGATATTGGGCTTTAAAAATTTTATGATGCTAGGCAGAGGTCAGTTGATCCAAAGATAGTGGCTTTTCACATGGTCATACTTTCAGGCGTGAAGAGCATAAAAAGATGTCAATGATCTCAATCAAATGGGGTACAGCCACATGATGATTGTACTGTAAAGTGACACCTCCATTGACACCAAAGAATTTTTTAAATTACAAAAAGGATATTTTAGATGGTCTGAAAGAATCAGATATATGGTTAATGCCATCTTAGGCTAAAAGGCAGCCATCCACTTTTGATAGAAAAATTTGAAAGTAAAAGGATTGATATTGAATTTGTTCTAATTTCTACCAATACCCTTAAAACTCTTATAAAATTAAATACCGATTTTCTTTTTCAATGTTGATCTATATACTTATAGCTATAAAAATGTTTAATTTATATCTAAAAAATGTTATTCAATACAAAACATTTTTATACTAATTTTTTCTTTATTTGAGGTGAGCTGACCTGGAGATGTTTTGTACCAACTAATAGTAAAAAGGGGAAATTGAAATTATTGGGAAAGGAGGATAACTATTGGTAAACCTCCACATGCGGCGTTCTTAATGACTAGAAACTCAATTTACCCTTGATAAATGCTATATCTGTTCAAGGCATTTTTGCGCAACTCCAACACAGTTATAAATCAGCATTTACCCAAAGTCTTATCAGTATTAAACCAGTTAGGAAACGTTCAATGAGTCCTAAATCTACTAATTGGGCAACATCCTCTTAGTATACAAGATTTTATTTTTTTATAAAAATGTTAATTTTTTGTTTATGTAAAGAGTTAGAATAAGTAAACAGGCATTGGGTTTGAACAAGAGTTTTTAATAATTCTACTGGGCTTTAAAATACTGTGCTAGCACTAGCCAACTTCAAGAAGAAGAATTTTACCAGATCAGCTGTTTTAGAAAGTGTTAATTGTGGCTAGCTTGATCTCGCTAATTTGGTGCTAATTATTCCAAAGTTAATATAATATATCAAACGACGATTAGAACACTAAATCATGATTGTAGATAGAAATATTATTTCACTTTTGCATATAAAAATCTCATATAAAGTTACAAACATAATTTAGAGTTAAGCAAGTCTTATTTTTTTATATCTGTCCTATTATAATCCTACCTCAGATCTAAAAAAATGTATGGAGTATATAACAATACTCTTCTTTGTACAAGATAATTTAAAACATAGTTCTGTAGGGGATATAGAATTCAAAATAAATAAAGATTCAGACATCATGTTAAGGATTAGCCTTTTTAACGGTAGTATTTTTACTAGAATATGGTAAGGCTGGCCAAAGAATTTGTTAAATCAAACAGTTAACAAGAAGTAAGGTCAAGCTTTGTAAATTAAAGGATATACAAAAAAATGTTTAACGCTCTTTAAAAAGATTAAAAATTGAGATTACCATGTACAAGGTCACGGCGTTTTAGGCTCTTTGAATGGTTTATAAACACTTTACACTTACTTAATCCTAGCTTATTTGATCTAATAATAGTAATTCTTTGCAAGATAAGACTTTTGTGCAACAAAACAACTTTTCTGCCACATTAGTATAATATTCAATTAGGATATAAAGCAAAAAATATAAGGATACACTAGATACATCCTATTGGCAATTACATTTAAAGAAAACTTCTCCTAAAAATAAATTCAAGGACCTTATAGAATCCTTCACCTTTCCTCACCTCAGTTATATAAGACTAGCATAGACTTGCTTTTTTAATTAAATTCTACTATATGTTTTTAGAAAAGTTAATTTAGCCATAATTAATATTTTATACAAAGTTTTTAGAGAGTCCGGTATTCTGTTCTCCAAGATGACCTGGTGTCTGGTTTTAACAAGTAATGTGCATGTGGTCCTTTCACTAATATGATGATAGTTTGTAGATGTAGTCACTAGTGATGATTAATTCATTTAAAGAATGTAGTCAGGCCATTTGGAAATTTACAACTTCTGTTTATGGGACTTTTACTCATGTCCAAGCGTGTTTTACTGTGTGGAAGTCTTGGACAGTCCTTGATGGTGACATCTCTGATTTATACCAGGACTACTCAAAACCTCTCCTTGAAACTTAAGCTTAGTAAAAACCTTATAGCTTTGGAGTTATTAGAATCAAAGTAAGATATATAACAAAAGGTTGATTCTGAGAGATACTATTTGTCTGTATCTTCCAAAAAATGAAAGTTGTATGTATAGTGAAAAGTAGTAAATCTGTGTTTAAGAAATAGAACTTGAGAACTAATTAATAATATATCAATTGCGTCTCAGTAGGTGGTTTTATACTTTAACCGTTTTTCAGGGTTGGCATACTCCAACCCCTGATTCTATCAGATCATATTGTCTGAATTATAAATTACTGTGAAGCTCGTTGTTTATTCTCTGGTGTTCTTCAATGTTCAAGTAGTTCATGTGACTCTTGTGGCACCTCAGGCACTATTGGTTTCTTCATGTAAATGATTATTCTCCCAATTTTTATCACTCAGGTCAGAAGGCTGTAAAAATCGAGAAAGATAGTTCTAATGTAGTATCTGTAATCTAGACATCATTCAAGTTTATTGGTGTAATCAAGACATCATAGTAGCTATCAAATTGTTTAGTGACTTAAGGGTATAATTAGGACTATGTTTTTGTCATATCTGGACAATATAAGGAATTATTTGTCAGGTATAAAAGGACCTCAACCACATGGAAAATGACTTTGTTAATAGTAATACATAGTATCTTTAATTCTGGGCTTCACCAGCTATCTGGTTTAATTTTCATTTATATTTGAATTGTTATTATAAGTGGTCTTTTGCATGGGCAAATAATTAGAACTTTCTTTAAAAAGTTAAATTTAAATTTTATTTGAGGTACGCCAACCAGGAGATGGACATTACCAAAACAGAAACTCCAACTAAACAAACCAAATATGAATCAACCGCCCAAAATGGGCAG
The DNA here is from genome assembly GCA_022478985.1 of Massospora cicadina. Classification (NCBI taxonomy): domain Eukaryota; kingdom Fungi; phylum Entomophthoromycota; class Entomophthoromycetes; order Entomophthorales; family Entomophthoraceae; genus Massospora; species Massospora cicadina. The sequence continues at coordinate 65,606 of JAKSZP010001673.1, read as the reverse complement.
CGATATACACAAAAAAGAAAACAAGAAATTAACCTACCAGGTGGCACAGCGGCGAGCCACTTATCCCAACATGGCAGATGGGGAGGGGGGATTAAGCGGATTATTGATTTCAGCTTCAAACACGGTTTAGAACTAAAGAGGCGGACCAATGCTGATAGCAAAAGGGTTGGGGCGTCCACGGGATGAGGGTTGAGGCAGAGCGGATTTTTGTTAAAACTGAGAATTTGGGCCTGAATCATAGCCTCCATGAGTTTAGCCACATGGTGTTCGGCTTGGATGTAGGCACTGGGAATGTGGTCAAATTTTGTGATGTTAGCTCTGGTTACACGTGTGGTTTGAAAAAATCTGCCATTTCAGTGACATGTTTGATAACTTTGGCAGCAGTATAAGCTAGGCGTTCAATTTCCTCTTTTTCAACTACAGGGAAATTGGGGAGAACACTGTGATGTGCAATCCTTGTTTAAATTCATAGACAGATTTTGTCATGGCTTCATGGAGATGGCAATTTTTGGTGAGGCCAGACAGCCTCAGCAAGCTGGTGGTCACTTTTGTATGGGATAGCATTGGGTTTGGGACAAATTGGTTGGGCGGGAGTGGGATATCAAAATCTATATTCAGATAAGGATCTAAATCGAATGTTTTAGCCAGAGGTTGGACAATTTCAGCAGATTTTGACACTTCATCCAATAAGTCCCAGAGATTTTGGTTGACTTGATTCAGTGATAGGTGGCTATGGTTGGGTAAGTTTTTTGGCAGAAGATTTTTTGGATTGAATATTGGTCCAAGCCTGCACCTGATTGGTTGGCATGGGTTGTAAATTGGCTAGCTTGGGTTTGAGTTTCTAGATTTTGCTTCTGATTCAAGCACATGGCTTGGGTTGGGGGCAGCCAAAATCCCCACTCAACGCTGTTGGTGCGGCGTCATGGGTGGAGTTGACTGTTTTCGCAGGGTGGAAATTGCATTAACATGCTTTTTTCATATTGTCCAATTCATGTCAGAGGGGGAAAGTTGTGCAACCATTGTCAGTGCGAGCCCAAAAGAAATGGTCAGGTTCAGATGGGATATAGGCATGCGGTTAGGTGTTGGGCCATGTTCAGCTAATGGGGGTAATAGTGGCCATTGCCTAAGGTGCTGCGAGGTGTTCAGCACCACTTGGGACAATGAATTGGAGGATGGGGTCTGTGCCATAAGTGGACAGCCCTGACATCAACTCCTCATAAAGTTTTTGAGGGTGAAGGTGTGAGGGAAGGTTTGAAAAGTTCACCACAAGAGTGGTATCATTGTAGAGACGTGTAAGGGTGGTGGTAATGGGTGTGTTTTTATAAATTAAGGGCGTTGCTACTGCAGAAGCCGCGTCCTCTTCAGGGGGAAAGACAATATAAAAATAGCCCTCGTAATGAAAGAAGTCAATAAATCCAGCTGGTGCAAAGGTTGCTGTTGCCAGATCATAAATTTCTTTGACAGCATATGGGAAGAGACATCCATACTTGATGCGGAGGCAAAAGTGGATAGTGTATTCAGGTAGGGCTAGGGGGTGGGGGCAGGTTGTGTGGACTTTCACAAGGTGCAGTGCTAAGTCCCTTGGAGGAACAAAGTGGCCAGATTCATCTGGCTGGCTGGTTGATCCAGTCTGCATGCATTTGCCTGATGGGAGGTAAATTCTAGCAGGTGGTGGATCTAAGGACATGAGTTGAGAAAGTGATGCGGTGAAGTGGTGGTGGAAAATCGACTTGTTTTTTCAAAATTGCTCAAAAGTGATGTCGATCTGAAAGAAAAGTTTTTTTTAGAAATTTAGTAAAATTACCCTCCCTAGTACTAGACCTAGTGAAGAATTATAAATGCCTTGTATGTACCAGGTTGTATATAAAAAGGTTTGTATTGTCCTTGATTAACTGCTCAGTTCCTCTTCACATGAGCACATTTGAGAAACTCATCCAGATGGCTTGTAGCTTCTCAGGCTGTCCTCTACGCATATGATAGAACATAATTTTCTGTACTTTCTTAACAATGGGTAACTTCACTATTTGGTACTCTCTCTTTACTCACCTGAGCAACTTAATATATATGATTGTTGACTTTAAGTTGTATATTGAGTGGCTCCCCAACTAACTCGTCCTGATATTTTCTAAGGGGTATATTATTCCTGTTATTGTCCATGATTGATACTAAAAAGCTTGGCAATGCGCTTTCTCTTCTATATAGCAACTTGAAAGGTGAAATGCTAATAGACATGTGGTGATTTAACTAATCAGTGAACAAGGCTTAATGCAACAAGTTATTTTCATTTGGAAGTGTGATTAATTGAAATCTTCTTGAGTGTTTAGACTAGAGACACCATTTTATTATTCCACATTCCATTGCTAGGGGGGTTTGAGTCAAGGTGAACTTATATTTTGAATCCCACTAAATCTATTAGTTACCTTAAAATGTCTAGAATAAAGCTTTGTCAATTAACATAAAGTAGCACATGGAGACATCATTGTTAAATGATAACTTGATGGTATAAAAATCTAGCGGTAACTCTAGATATAAATGCTTTGACTGCAATCGCTTCTACCCACTTAATGAAGAGGTCTATGGAAACAGTTAAATTAATTTCTTTAAGTTATATTAGAAAAGGTCCTACAACGGCAATACATATATTGTGATAAGGTCAGGAGGTGGTACAAGATTATCTTAAACTTCTTTGATTAATTAATAATCAGAAAATTCATTGCAAAGTTCAAGTTCCTGACTGATATTAACTAGCATTGCTTATCAGTATAACTTCTCCTACAGATGGTAATTAAACTTCAGTATTAAAACCTTGGCCAACATGGCGATGTCCTTCCAGAAAGATAGCAATTAGCTCACCCAGCTTCATATATGGAAAATATTTGTCTTTTGTAATCTCTTTAACTGTCCATCTCATTTATAATTGTTATTTTGTGTCAAACAATTATAAATCCAATATTTTGAGAAGCACGTTTTGGAGATAAATAACAATACTATTGGCCAAGAGACCCTGAACAACTATCAGTGGAACCCCTCAAATCGGGGTAATACTTTTATAAAACTTCTCAGGAAAATAGCTTGAGTTTGGGTAGTTGGATTGCACTGACCATGTGGCGGAAATAGGGAGTCTGTCCTAGGTTCCTCCTTAGTCTACTTACAGTTTACTTCAAACACCTAGGCTGAGACCACCCCTTTGTAGGGTTAAAGGGTGTCCTGCAAGGTGCAAATAGTTTACCACTTAATGATTAATTAATCATGTTAAATTTTACCTAACAGACTTTTCCTGCCCAATATCAATCCTCCATCAGCCATTCCATTGAAGCGAGCTGAGAATAGAGAGTTCTTATAGGTCAAAGCTCCATATTCCCTAATTTGGATGCTTGTAAGTTATAATGAATTTCTCAGCCATTGCACTTTGAGCTTAGGATTGTTTAATTAATAAGCCGTGACATATTTATTAGGGTTTTCTTTTCAACTCTTCACCAACACTAATAAAATCAACCAAAAAAACCATCTTATAGTTTTAAATCTAAGGAATCCTAGTTAAATATAAGTGGTGTTAAAAGTTCCCCTATTTTGTTAACAGCAGTTAAAAGTTTAATATTCCTGCTTCTTTTAAATTGTCAAATCCTGTGCAAATAGCACCAGCGGGCCTTAGTTAACGCCAGGATTTTGACAAGTTGTTTTCACTACAAGGGTACTGTACATCACCATTTAAACTGAAAAATGGAGGTTGGTGGGGAATTAAACCTCACAACCTCCCTGCTGAAATTATCCCCAGCTAGCTATATGGAATCTCAGCTAGCCAGTGTTTTGTCTCGCCTTATAAAGTCTTGAGCAGCACTCTTTGCAAGGCTCTTATGAGGCCTCCCCTTTAATCATAACCCCCTTTTTGGGACAGTTTACCCCAGGTGAGGGAATTATTGCATCTTTCCTCTCTATTTATGAAGTTGCCATGGAAGGAGTAACTGACCATCTTAAAATCAAGCACATTCTCCCCTGCCTCAGCCGCTCCACCTAAGAGGTGATGTTACCTTATATGGACACCTTTAATATTTTCTGAGGTATGTAAAGCGCACATTGAGGAATTTAGATCACCGCAGAGCTTGTGAAGACAAGACATTCCTTTATGTGCCTTTGTCTTAAAGAATGAGATTCGATCACCTCATTTGTTTTGTGATTCTATAGTAAAGCTTAACCTTTATTGTTTGTTAAAGTTCTCTCTCTTGACGATGCTATTGCTGCTGTTTTGTCTAAATTGGCATCTCATCCTTCTTTGGCGATTCATATCTCTGCCATCAAGCGCTCCTTTCTAAATATACATGATGTCAAGAAGGCCTTGTTAGTGGTGCTGACTATTATGAAAGCGATACTACGCAAGAAGCTCTGAAGCGAGAATCTATTATAACCCCTCCAGCCTCTTCTATGGCTGACTCTCTTTGGAAATTTGCTCCCGTGGATCTGCCACAACAAGATGCTCCTCCCCCATGTGAAGATAAGCAGAAAGCATTAGCAGTGACGTGGCAGCGCTACCCTCCATCTCCAGCTCCCAAAGTGCAGCTGGTGAAGTTAGCTATCACTTTGCCCTGCTCTCCTCATTCTTCAAAGCAGCCTTCCAAGGTACCTCAATTGTCACGTCCTGCCAAGGCAATATCTTTATCCCCCTTGGCATCTCCTCAGGACTTCTCTATATCAAAAACTGTAGCCATGGGGCAGCCCAAACCACCTACATCAAAGGCTAAATGTAGAGCTGTAACAATTACAACGTCTCCTCAAAAAGTTACCCAGGTAATTGAGCCTTTAGGACCTCCCCTGCAACAAGGGAAGTCCTGGCCTTACCTCCCAACTGATGGAATCTTTGACATGCATTGAGAATCCCTCTGATGACGAATCTGAAGGGGGTTAGGAAGATGTCAGTCATTTTATCTAGGAGCCCCAGGTGAAGTGGAGATACTCATTACGTTGAACCCTGAGAGAGTGGATCTGTCTAGGATCCCCCGCCAAACTTATTTCCGTCAAGTGTTGAGGGGTTTTGAGGTCATTGACACTGCCAATGACTCTGACCAGCTCACTACAACCTTGATCCTACCTAACCAGTGTGTTCATACCCTGCAGTTAACCAGGAGAAATACCCTGAGATTTTCAAATGACTTGCCTCTACTCTCCGCTTAAAGAAGGTCCTCACTCTTTCACAAAGCTTGGGTGGAACCTTAACCAAAGTGTAAGTCTTCATCAATAGAGTGTTGGTTAGGGCTATCCTCAACACTGGGTCTCCCGTGAACGTTGTGTCATCATAACTAATTAAAAAATTATACTGGCCCCTGACCTTAACTATAATTAAGAATTTGGAACTTCAGTCAAAACAACACCTTCACCATCAAGGCGTACCCTTCTCTGCCCATTCGTTTTGTGAAGCTTATCTTATCAGCTCCAGCGGTTGCCTAGCTAACAATACCTATGATCTACTCATTGGTACCCAGTTCATGCTTGAGTATGAAGGTACTATTAACTTGAAGCAGGGTTATCTCTACCTGCTTAACTACGAAGATCCGCTGATTTTGACCAATGAGGAGCTTAATAAGGAATATGTTTTCAAAGTTTATTATCTTTTTCCGCATTATCCCTACATTGCACCACAGCCAGAAGGCATACAGAAATGTTGCTGCAATCATTGGACGCCCTGGAGGGAACCCCTTTCTATGCTTCTAAAGAGGTGATCATCAAGGCTGGTGAACAAAGGATAGTTGACACGAAGCTTAGCTTGCAAATCCCACACAACTGCCTACTGCACCTAATTAGAATTGATGGAGTAAGACTTTTGGAGCCCAGATTTTTGCCAGGCGTGCTAGACCCCACCTATCAATGACTTATCAGCCTCCTTCTAGGGAATCTCCCAAAGAGGGTATGGTTTTAAAGCATTAGGAGATCAGAATAGGCATGCTGATTTCCTTTGAGAAAATAAAGCAAGTTCACCATATTGGGTCTATGGCGGATATGGGCTTACCCGCCGACTAGTCTTTATGTACCCTACCTTCCATTAATATATCTGATGAACTAACCTCAGATGAGCTTGATATAGTCCACACCCTGTTCGAGGCCTACAGCAACATTTTCTCCAAATATGACACTGACTATGGGCACATGAAGGGTTGGATACATACTATTAATGTCGTGTAGGCTTGACCCATCTGCTCCAAACCCTACCAAAAATCAAAAGTTGTAGAGCTAAAGATGCGGACGGAGCTTAAAAAGCTGCTGGACGCTGGTTTGCTAGTGCCTTCCCAAAGCCCTTGTTCATCACCTTCCCTATTTATAAAAAAAGAAAAATGGAGGTCATTGGGTAGTGATGGACTACCACAAACTGAAAAACCTCACCAAGAAGGATAGTTACCCTAACCCGCATTGATGACGCTCTGGCCTAACTCTCTGGGGTTAAATCCTTTTCTGCCATGGACTTGGCTAGCGGGTACTGGCAGATGGACCTTTCTCCACAGGATCAGGAGAAGTGTACCCTTATTTGCAGCGATGGTTTGCTCCAACCCACTCAGCTACCTCAGGGGTTGTGTAATGCGCCTGCTACTTTTCAGTCAGAAATGGATCACATTCTCCAGGATCTTAAGCTGAGCTGTGTGATTGTCTATCTCGATGACATCACAGTCTTCTCAAAGACTTTTAACGAGCATCTCATCACCTAAAAGAATTGTTCCAGCGCTTGCGGGAATCTAACATCAAAATGAAACCCTTAAAATTTACCTTCTTTCAGAAGAAGTTGGATTTCCTAGGACATGCTATCTCTCAAGATGGGATTCAAACCCTCCAAGAAAAGGTTGAGTGATATCCAAAATGCCTGCTCCTAAAATTCTTTGTGACATACAGGTGTATTTGGGCATGATTGGGTATTACCATCAATTCATCCTTAAGTTCGCCCAAATCACTGAGTCCCTTTTACGTCTCTTGGCTAAAAACACTCCATTCCTTTGAGGTACTGAACAAAAAGCCGCGTTTGAGACCCTGAAGGAGTTAATGCAACAACTGCCAAATCTCCATCACCTGACTATGGCAAGCCCTTCATGTTCACAGATGCCTCTGACTACGCCGTTGGGGCTAAATTATCTCAATTGGATGAGATTGGGGTCAATCACCCCGTGTCCTACTTCAGCAAAAATTTTCAAAAGCTGAACGCAACTACAGCGTCACTAAGAAGGGGTGCCTGTTTATAATCCTTGCTCTCAAATATTACTGCCCTTAATATATGGGCCAAATGCAAAGTGGTTACTTACCATGCCTCTTTAAAGTAGTTGTAAAATATGAAGGACTTCATTGGAAGGCTGGCTCGCTAGGCTCTGAAGCTCCAGCACTATGACATGACCATTGAGCACTGGACAAAAAATCGCCATATGAATGTAGACAGGTTGACGTGGCTGCCTGTTCTTCACTTAGACAATAGTGAAGCTGAGAGGTTACATGACCTCCTCATGACTCCTGGCACGTGGGATGATGAAGACAAACCAGTACAGAAAATGCTAACCCTGCACTTCCGCAACAATGTGAAAAGTGGGAATTTATACAAGAAAGTAGTAGTAAACTGGTTGCCCTATCTCCAGCCATCAGAGCGAGTACCTGTGATCCTGGAGTCTCACACTATCATGGGCTATGGCAGAGTCTAAAAAACCTATGAGTGGGTTAAAGAGCGTTATTGCTGGGAGGGCATCATGGAGACCATAGCTGAAGTCCTGGATGCCTATCTGACCTGTAGAAAACAATTCAGCTTCAAGGACCGTTACCAGTACCAACCTACAACGCCCAAACAACCCTTCCACACCATAGATTTGGATGTGGTAGGTCCTTTTCCTCAGACTACTGGGTGCAATCGTTATATCTTGGTTGGAATTGACCATTTTAACATATGGGTTGAAGCTGTTGCTCTCCTCCCTCAGGCTGCCAAATCCACGGCTACCTTCTTACATCAAAGTATCATCATGAGGCATGGTTTCCCCCAGGTCCTCCTTTGTGACAGTGGTAAAAACTTGCCTCCTGAGTAATAAAGCTCCTCTCCACCTCTAGGGGAACACAACAACACTTCTTGGCCCCCTACAACTCATCCACAAATGGGGCCGTAGAAAGAGTTAACGGAACCCTGGTTTCTATATTCCGCAAGATGGCCAAATTCAGACCCTCTCCACTGGGATATCTACTTACCCAGCACGCTCATGGCCTATCATATTAGATCCATTGCATCCTCAAAATATCCCCTTTCCATGTGTTGTATGGGCGAGAACCAGGGGTGCCAGCTTTAGTAGTCAAAGATATTCATTTCTGACAGTACTAACCCTAAACAAGCCATGAAAAAGCTGGCCCAGAACATTTCTTAACTACAAGCAGAGGCTAGGAATGACTTGGTTAAGACTGTCACTAAAGAACATCATGCTGCTAATGAGAGCCAGGCCCATCACTCTTCCTTCCAAGTATTAGACTTAGTACTTTATTACCACAATTGGATTACCCCTAGGAGTGAGAAGCTTGGGTTATCAGTTAGGGACCTTTCATAATCACATATAAGAAAAGGTATAATTACTCTATAAAATCTTGATTCTGGAGTTACCATCAACCAGGTTTATGGCCAGTTCTTACTTCTTTATCCACCCCCTACCACTCTTGAAAGGGGTGATGTCAGACAATTACAAGTCCAATGTTGTGAGAAAAGCGTTTTGGAGGTAAATAATGATACTATCATCCAAAAGACCCAAGCTTACTCTCAATTTAAACCCTTCAAAGCGGGGTAATACTTTTATAAAACTTCTCAGGAAAATAGCATGAGTTTGGGTAGTTGGATTACACCGACCATGTGGCGGAATCAGGGAAATATGTCCAAGGTTCCTCCCCAGACCACTTACAGTTTACTTCAAACACCTAGTCGGAGACCACCCCCTTGTATGGTTGAAGGGGTCCTGCAAGGTGAAAATAATTTCCCACACTAATGATTAATTATTTATGCTAAATTTTACTTAACGGACTTTTCCTACCCAATATCAATTCTCTATCAGCCATTTCATTGAAGCGAGCTGAGAATAGAGAGTTCTTATAGGTCAAAGCTCCATATTCCCTAATTTGGATGCTTGTAAGTTATAATGAATTTCTCAGCCATTTCACTTTGAGCTTAGGATTGTTTACTTAATAAGCAGTGACATAATATTAGGGTTCTCTTTTCAACATATCTTTATCACTGATAAATCAACTACTAACCATCTTATTTTTCTAAATTTTAAAAGATTCCTAGTTTATTATAAGCGATGTTAAAAATTCCCCTATTTTGTTAAAAGTAGTTAAGAGTTTACTACTCCTGCTTCTTTTAAATTGTCAAATCCTGTGCAAATAGCACCAGCGGGCCTTAGTTACCGCCAGGATTTCAACAATCTTAGACAAATCTCTAGAGTCTTTATACTGCTTCATTATCATCTTCCCATTCACTTTCTGGTATTTTATTAATTCAAAAACCCTATCACTCTCATGTGCTTGCAAGTCAAATATAGTTAATTGAGAAGGCCATCCTCTTTCAGGTGCTTCTTTAGCTTGGTATATCACCTTGGTATCATACCCTTAAAATGAACTATATATCTTACAAAGCGCCTGTCAGGATCCTTTATTTCTGTTTATATTTAAGAGGGCATGGCCACAGATAATCTTGAAATTCCCTTGACTATAAAGAAGTAGTGTCAGAAAGTTCTAATCACAGCTAGACAATCACGTTTAGTGAATGCATATATTAGTAAGCTATACTAAACTTCTTTTAGTAGAAATCTATGAGGTGGCCCACATAATCTTTTTCTAACTGCACTAAGATGGCCCCTGTCGGTTTGTTTCTATACTTCTAGGCCCAAAGGCCCAAGGTGACAACATAGAAATGACAAAAACACTAGGTTAGTAAGATGCTCTTTAGAATCTAAAAAGTAAATATTGATTTTTAAGGTTTATGTAACTTTAATATTTCAATTTTGTCATTAGCTGCTAAGAACTGCGTGGTTTGAAAACAATTTTAGCCCATTCCAAAAGATTTAAAAAGCTTTTAAAAGATCAAATCTTCTAAACTGGTCCCACTATTGCAGAATATTGTGTGCAATTGTTGCATTTTCTCCAAAATTTTAATTTCAATAATCAATTATGTGTCTCTCAGCAGTGCCCTCTAGATTGGGACTAACATTTTTGCTAATGGAACAAAAGCTGCAATAGATATAACAAAACCTCATTGTCAGTGAAATTTGGCCTATTATTGCAATTTGGCCTATTTGATATTGTTGATCAGTATTGCATCTGCTAGGGAATTTTCCCTTAAAGACTCTATTGATTTTCTGGCAGATTAGATACAATCTGATGGATTTTTGAACAGAGGTTAAACCCACTGATACAACGGAAGAACAATACGAAATTTCTATTCCTTAAATGAATATAATAAAATATATAAAGTGGAAGTAAAGTGCTTACATGAACACAATCCTTATTACAAAATCAGCGTCACTCTGCAAAAACCAAGGGTTCTACACCAATACCAACTTTGTAGTCTTAAGTCACACTGCAGATTCTAAAACAAAAAATGATCCCCCTCTCACTCTCTGTCACTACTGTTATCTCCTCACTGCGGCTGCTGACCTACTGCTCAACCAAGCAGTTAAACTCAATCACTAATTTTCTCAGCGTAACTCTCAGAAGGACCATAAACATATCGCTGCATTTCAATTATTAATCTTCAGCATTTGTGCTGCTGGAAACCATTAGTAACTTAAATAATATGACATCTTCTCAATTATCCTTGGCTTCTAGTCACCAGTAATCAAATTACAATGATTCCAATTGAACTTCTTATTGAGACTAATAGATCTAGTTGATTTCTATAGGATTGCTAAAAACCATTGTCAAAAACTAATTTGATCCTAGTCCTCATCATAGCAAGAGGAAACTATCTGATTAATTTCATGACATTTCCCCCTCTTAACCAGAATATAATCCTCCAATGCATCACCTCCATCTCATCCTCTGTCAACCAGTCCAGAGAGACCTTTTCCATATCTGAAAGTGGAACCTCCCTCATTACGCCACTTGTTATTCTTCATTGTTTGCTATTAGACCACCTTTTGTGTTATGTATATTCTTTCAGGTTTTCCTCTTATTGTTTATATGTCCAAAGGAACTTAGCGTACACTTAGTTGATAATACAACCACTGATTATTCTTTAATCATGTAAGAATAAGTGCCTATCTTTCTATTATCTCAAAGGGTCTGATCCAGATGCTAGCTAGCTTATATGGTGCCACCCAAATCCATGCTGATCATAAAATAAGACACACACCCCTATCACAAACTGCGGAAGTCTGCTAAATGATAGTTGATTAGAATTGTACTCCTTAATATCTGGCTAAACTGGTCAAGTACACTTCATTCTGAAGTTTATAAAGCGTGGAAATCAGATTCACTAGATAGCAATTGGAATCCATTCCGCCGGTATCCTCTATGACAAGAGTTGAGTAGCTGAGAAAGAGCTTGGTGTCTCCCAAAGAACAGCTGGAAAGGACTCTTACCCCATCGCTGAGTAGTAGCTGATGTTATATGCAAAACTGAAATGGGGAGAAGGGTTCTCCATCCAGATAATAGATCCCTCATGGGCTTTCTAAAAATATTTACTAAAGTTCCTTTGACCTGTACAACGGTTCCATTATATTCAGGGTGTTATGGAGTCATTAGTACTCCACAGATTTCCATTTATTTCATTCGAATTAGTGAGGACATGTGAAGTGAAGTATGCTCCTCTGTCTGAGTATGAATTATGAGAAGCCGTCCTAGTGGATGATGCACTTTATTATAAATTTGGCAGAACTTATGGGCCCCAAATCTATTATTTCTCGTGCCTTTACCCACCTTGTCATATGATCTATCACTATCAGAATGTAATTTGAGAAGTTTGCGCCCATCAGTAAGGGCCCCACAATGTCAATGGATATTGTATGCCAAGCAAAACGGGGTTTAACCAGATGATAAGTTATTTTATGGTGTAAAAGTTTCTCCACTTGACATTGATGGCAATAAGAGATCATTCAAGTACGTTAAAGTGTATACTCTCCCAGTAATGGCATAGCTGCAGAAATTTTAACTTTTACATAGCCCTCCATGCTCTGAAGCCTTGTGTGCATTCCAGATAATGCCCAGTCAGACAGAGGGCTTTGGAAAACTCAACGGCACCCCACTAACCTTCTTAAATAGATTACATAGGCCTGCATTTTTTGGATGAATCATGTTTTTCAAGTTTTGATGATAAATACTATGTATGTTTGTGCGCTGAATCCTAAGATGACCTTAGTTTCTTTCCATCACGTCAGAATTTTTGCAAATTGCAATTTGACAAATGAAGTATATGGGGAAAAAACTACAAATATGAGACTTGTTAACATAGTGAAATATGTTTGCTTCATATAAAAGGTATTATTTTACAGCTTATGTAAGACATAAAATAATAGAATATAGAAATATAGAATTTTAGAAAATAAAAACTCACAATTTTAGTCATTGTGTCAGATCTTTTTGGACCACCAAATGTGTTATATATTGAAAAAAAATCACAAATATAAGATGTACTGACAGATCTAAATATATAAGTAATGCTGCTATCTGTCAGTTTATGATAACAAACGAATTGTTGACATCATAAACTTGCAAATGACAGCACTTTCATCATTAAATGTGTTTTACATATCAACTGTCCGTGTTGGAGCAAACATTGGTATGTATACTCCACAATCAAAAGTGTTTGTATTAGCGGATATACGCTAAAAAGCAAATATAGTGTTCAAAATGGCGTCAAGAGGCTGTAAAATGTCTGCAGATTCCTTTTGTTACATTTGTGGTTAGTTAATGGTGTCAAGGCAAAAAAGACATATAACATCATTTGTGCGGTAAGTGTGTCTTGCATATTTTGGTATAAAACTAGGATATCAAGAAAAAACTTGGGCACCCCACTATGTTTTCTATAAATATGTTGAAGGACTGAGATAGTGGTCAAATTAGTGAACAACATGCTTTCAGATTTAGCATTCTGATGGTCTGGCGAGAGCATCAAAATCATAGTGATGATTGTTACTTTTGTTCAACCTGTGTTCACAGTTTCAATGTAAAGTTTAAAAAGAACATCATCTATCTAAATCTGCCATTGGCTTTACATCCTGTCCCTCATGATCCAGACATACCAGTGCCTATGCAATCATAACATTTACCTGAAGTTGATTCTTCAGAAATTTAATCAAGTGAAGAAACCAAAGATAACAAAGAGGATTATGAACCTGGCAATTCTGCTCCACAACCATTTACACAAACTGAACTAAATTTTCAATTTGCAACTTACATTGGACCAAAGAGGCTTCATAATGACTTGGTTCACAGCTTAAAGATAGGAATTTGCTTGCAGCTGGTGCTTCGTTTTCCTGTTCAGGTACAGAAAAAAAGATTATATCCAATAATTTTTGGAAGAAGGAGACTTAGTATTCTGCGATGATGTGTTTGGACTGTTTAAAGCATTAAACATTCCATATGAAAGCACTGAATGGAGACTATTTATTGAGAATTGTTAAAATGAAGCATTAAAGTTGTTCTGCTTCACATCAGAAACAGGTATGCGTTAATACCCATAGGGCATTATGTACACTTAAAAGAATGATACAATATTTTGAAATTTGTTCTCCAGAAAATTAAGTACAAAGATCATAAGTGAATAAAGTGTGGTAATCTTAAAGTAATATCAATGATCATTGGACACAAGGTGTGTACACAAAGTTTACTCGTTTTTTATGTGAGAGGTATAGCAGAGACAGGGAAAATCATTAATACAGAAAGATTGGCCACAACAAGCTTCACTGGAACCTGGAGTAAAAAATGTGCTTCAAAAACTTTCAACAATTCAACAAAAGTTCTCCTTCCACCTCTACTTATTAAATTAGGATTGATTAAGCAATTTATGAAAGCCTTACTAAAAGATGGTAAACTTTTCCAGTACATTTGTAACATATTTCCAGCCTTGTCAACTGAAAAATTAAAAGAGGATGTCTTTATGGGTCCAGACATTAGAAAATTTTGTAAAGATGGAAATTTTGAAAAAGAAACGAAGGTTGCTGAAAAAGAAGCCTGGGATATCTTTTAAAGACATAGTGACCAAGTTTCTGGGAAATAAGAAGGATCTGAATTTCAAGTCTATTGTTGAGACTATGCTGAAGAAGTATTAAAATTTAGGTTGTTCCATGAGTTTGAAGGTTCATTTCCTACATTTACATTTGCACTACTTTTCTGAGAATCTGGTTGCTGTTAATGAAGAGATGGGTGAGAGATTTCATCAGGACATTAAAGAAATGGAAAAGCGTTACAGGGAAGATGGAATACTATAATAATGGCGGACTATTGCTGGATGTTGCACTGAGATGATTCCAGAAGAGCACATGCATGGAAAAGCCTGAAACATAGCATGGCTGGTCCAAAAAGACATTGACACAACAACTAATATCATGAGTTTTTTATTTTCTATATTTCTATATTTCTATATTCTATTATATTATGTCTATTATAAGCTGCATTATAATATGTGTTATATGAAGCAAACCTATTTCACTATGTCATTAAGTCTCATATTTGTGATTCTTTTTGACATATACTACATATGGCAAATTGCAATTTGCAAAAAAATCTGACAGGATGGAAAGAAACTAAGGTCATTTTTGGATTCAGCGCACAAACATACATAGGATTCAATCAATAAAATTTATAAGACAGAACCATCGCAGGCTTGTGTTATTATCCTTCAAGAATGTATCCGCCTTGATCCCATACAGCGCCCAAATTATTTGTGAGGACTCTTCAGCATATTTTCCACTTATCATTTTTCATACATTGTAACAGCAAGATCCGCCATGATGGTTACCATTGGTAATCGTAATAACCATTCAGCATTCAGGAGCTTTTTACCCAGCTGGTGAATATCTCAAAAACATACACTTGAAGCTTGAGCGCCCACATGGAAAGCGCCCCTCTGGCTCATGAAAATTTTTTAATCAGCGCAATGAAGCGTTATTGATCGTCATCTAGTACTAAAAAAAGAAGCGTTATTGATCGTTAACTTTATTTTACTCCATGAAAATATACCCAAGACTGCTTGTATGATCAAGTTACTGCTAGGCACTCCCACTCAGTCACGGTATAGTTCCACTTGTGACTGTTTTTACTTCTTCTTCAATAAGCGATGGGATGTTCCACCCCATTGTCATCCTGCTGCAACAAAACCGCTCCCACAGCAAAAGGGAAGCGTCAGTCTGAACGATGAACTCTTTTTTAATAATCAGATTCTTCAGTATAGTGCTGATCAACGCCATTTGAAGGGCGTTAAAAGCACTCTGACATCATTCCGCCCACTCAAAAGTAGCGTCCTTCTTCAAAAGCTTAAAGAGCGGGGGCCCAATGCAGCTGAAATTGGGAATAATTGGCAGTAGTGCCCAACCATGCCCAAAAAAACTTAAATCTCACTTAATATGGGGTCAGGCCATCTTCCTGATGGCTTCTATCCTAGATGATCGTGGTTAAAAATGCCTCTGGTATCTATCACGAACCCAGGGTATTCCAATTGCTCTTTGAAAAATGACATTTTGAAACTAGATTTTAATGTTAGCCTCTATGATCCAGCGGCAAACTTATTTCAAATGAATTAAGTGCTCTGAAAACATTCGTGAAAAAAGGTATTGTTGTCAAGGTAGATAAGGACACAAAACAGCTTGAAATCACCAGAATAGTTTTTATGGCCTTTTGAAACAAGTTGGGGCGTTACAGAGGCCCTGAGGCATATGTGTGGACTGGGATAAATCTTGGGAGGTTATAATAGCACACTTTTCTTATTCCACCTCAGTAAATTTGATCTGCCGGTACCCAAAATCAGGTTCATAGCTGAGAAATATTGAGCACCGCCAAGTCAATCTAACGCATCATCAATTTGAGGCAGCAGGTATGAATCCTTTTTAGTGATGATGTTAATTTTCCAGTCTCCAAAAACTACCCAGTTAGTGCCATCTTCCTTTTTTATGATTATTACAGGTGAAGCCCAAGGACTTTTTGATGGCTTGAGCATACTCTTCTTCATTAGTTTTCTAATTTCTTCAGAAACCACTCCTCCATAACCCTCAAGTGGCGGATTGGTTGAGACTAAATAGGAGGGTGGTTCCCTGTGTCAACAAAATGAGAGCTTTACTAGCGCACCCCAAGTTGTGGACATGGGATGTAAATATCTCACAATATATCTCAATTATTGCCATCAGTTGATCTTACCACTCCTCTGACAACACTATCAAAACTTCGCATGGAATCACTGCCATTACACCAGCTGAAGTTCTAGTGGGGAGTCCAACTTCTTCCAACGAGCCAAATCTGTGAAGATAGAGGACTTATCAATGGTGGCCAGGTGTATATACGCCACCACCTGGTGCCTCTTGATCATAAGAGGCTCCTTCTGCTGGTTGGCCAGAATCACTATAATTTCCCCATGGCTTGATACTAGTATGCCTGGAGCCACATGTGGTCTAAGGCGTAATTGTTGATAAGGGCCAAGAACCTCCCCATACAACCCTTCCAGTATCCCCACTTTAAGCTCCATCCCTAATTTAGCTTGATGTCTGAGTGATATTATTAAAGTGCTCGCTGGTCATAGTGGTATTCCTTGGTACTTGTATATTTGATTAGGGAGGACCTTATTCCGCCGTTTCAACTACTGGTAGCAGCTGGGAACTAAACTGTCACATTATGCAAGTTTGATTTGACTATCTTGGGCTTAATCCTGTGGTACCCATTTGACGTGAAGTAGACAGGGATCTGCTGTCCCAGGATCTCAAAGGTTATATCTGCCATGTTAATTATGGCACTAAAACGGTGCATGAAAGCAGCGCCAATTAATGAGCCATAATTGTGATTCAGAAATAAAATTGCTGGCACAGAGACAGCGTCTGGCCCAAACTAAAGAGGCAGCGCACTGTAAGCTCCTTTTAAAATGGTATTTTCTGCTTCTGTGGTCCCATATGCCACCTGATGCTCTACATCAGGTTTCAGTGACAGATTAGCTACCAACTTTGTAAAACTATATTGACTGGGATGCTAGTGTCAATGATCATGTGTGTCGGGATTTTGCTGAATTCTCTTGTTTCTGAAAATTCCACCTCATCAATTCCCCTGGCATCATCAGAAGGAGAGAGCAATATATCTCAATCTATCAAGGTTGACGATCAATCTCATCCTGATCAATTGATTGAAGATTTGATCGTGCAGAGTTTAATTCGCTCTGATAGATTATGAGCCATTATGAAGCCTATAAATATCCTCTCTTTTTGATAATTAAAAATTAGGTCAAGTCATAATCTGTATTTTCAATTACTTTTATTTCTTTATTTGGATAATCCACTCAGTGTAATTTCGAGAGAAACCCTGCCCCATTGGAAGTGTAATTCAAAACTTCCAGAGTGGTGCTCACTACAGGGGGCACTCTGAGTTATGCACCAGTGAAACCGTCAATCATTACCATGGAATCTCAATTTTGCTTGAAGAAGCTTAAGACCATGAGTAAGGCCGCATATTATGATGGGTTCATTTATCTGAAACCCAAATCTCAAGATTACCTTCCACGTTAGAATTTCAATCCAGTTTGGAATTTTATGGTCCTACTTAAGCTTTACCTCAGATTTTCAACTACCACCTGATGTTTTACAAAATATTATCAATCAACCGCTTGAAGGTGCTTTAATTCCTGGAATCTGTGCTACACAATCTCAATCTAATGCTGTTGGGATTTTTGCCCATATTCCCAGCCTGCTAGATTACCTGGTATCGCTAGGGGAAAATTTCCTAAGGTGAAGTGAATAGGAAATCAGTTGGCCCGAGTTTTGGAGTGACTACGTTCAGGGGATTTTGGGATATTCACCTGGCCATATCCATCGGGGATTAATCCAGATGAATACTTAAGCTCTCATTGGGCGGAGTTGCCAATGAAATAGGGGCATCTGGTAGTGATTAACTATCAGGTGTACCAATTGGTATTGGTCGGGTTTCATCACCAACTGATTGGGAATGAATTACAAGCTGCAAGGTGAGTGATGCCACCTGCAAAAAGCAAATTAATCAGTTGGTGAGTGACCTGCTATATTAGGTAATAAGTCCCATTACCTAAGCAGGTCACTAGCCAAATATGGTTGGTTTGCTTGGATCAAGAGGAAAATGTTAGGGACATGTTTTCCAACTCTTTCCGTTTGAGGTCTTGAGTATGTACAATGACAAAATCCTAACCAGGATGGAGAAGACCTTCGCTGCTGAGACAAGGATGGGTGATTCAATGGCAACAGTTAACATTTTATTGAAGGGGTGTCAACCGAGGGTTAGACAGTCAAATTCCCCACAATATATATTCCCTAGGATTTACTATAAAAACATTATCTAAAAAAACAGTATTTAGAAGAACAACATTTAGTTCTAAGTTATTCATTTTGTATATAGTTAATCTATCATTAGCTTCTATTGTGTTGTTCTGTCTCAAGGATATTATTGCAGAGGGCAATAATTGAAGACTCTCAGAGAGAAGAGTAAAGATCTGAGCGGGGATCTAGAGAAGAAGGAGCAACAATTAGGGATAGCTGCCGACTGTGTGTTGGGTGAGAGTGATTGTCACCAGGTTATCTCAGCAAAGATCAGGTGTACAAAAGCATAGGGAACGAATTCCTATGATTATGATTTCACAAGTATTTTATTAGGAATACTGGCCGAGCGTTGGGCTAAAATATAATTCATACTCAACTATGGATAATAGTCTCCATACTATTATTGATTAATAATTCATTTTATACAACACAACAAAGTGCATGATGAAAACTAAACCTGTGCATTAAAAAGGTTACTGGATTGCTTGCCAATAACAACAACCACCAAAGTAAATTTTACAAGTTGATGCTCACTACAGGGGTAGTTGAGTGAAGAATCTATAAGAATATTGTACAAAGAAGAGCTATGCAAACTTTGGACTGGTTTGGCCACTGTAAACCAGAATGCCTTAAACTCAGCGGACCATTGGGAGTTCATGGCCTTGGAAGAATGAGTCGTCAATGTGGAGGAAGGAGTAGAGATGTAGCCAGCTTTGGGAACGAGTTACTCGGCAAAGTAAACTTATTGAAAGAAAAGAAGGGGACCTCGTTTGAGATGTCTTATACCTGAAAACAGAGTGAGAAGCAGATCACGTTCATTTAAGAAATTTTGGTGCAGATATCAAAAGATTAATCAAACAAGTGGAGTAACTTAAAGCTCACAGATGTGCTTGTGAGCCCAATATGGCAAGTGATGCCAAATAAAGAAGTCCTCGCATGATACTTGGGAAGTCAAATACCCCAAGGAACATGCCATCCAATTTTACTGCTATTTTAGAGATGATGCCCAAAGTCACTCCACAAGTTAGCCGAGTAGCTAAACTGAGAGAATCGGCCAGAAATAACTTTGAGGAATCTAGGGCAACGCCAAAATTGCCAATGTTCCATTGGGATAATGCCCCAGCATTTTTTGATTGTTTGACATGACCATGAATGGCTATGGGGATCGTCAAAAGGCGTTGATGGTCATGAATTTCCTAGATACTGACTGTCAAACCTTAGTGTTACCTCACCAAGAGTGGGACAGCTGTTCATATGCTGAGGCAAAGGCAGCCATAATGAAAGAGTTTGGGAGTCTGGCACATATTTCAAAATGCAAGCAGGAATTTATGGGAATCCAGTTCCATAAAACGAGTTTCTTGCTAGCTTTGCAGATTGGTTTTACCAGGAGTCACAGATCCTGGCTGGAGAAAAAGTATTGGACGACTTTGATGCTAGAATTGCACTGAAAGTGGCCCTTCAGCCCTATTATGATTTTCATCTCATGATGTCTTTCATGTTTGTGAAGGAAATAACTACCTCACAAATGGTAGATAACTTGTTGATTATGGGAGCGATATTCAATGCCCCAAATAGAAGCTTCAAATCTATTTTGGTACGAAATCTGAATCCCATGAAGGGGAACAAAGGAGCTAAGGAGGCTACCAATCAAACTCTGCTGGGAATAAGCCTGAAGAATTCATATGGTAATCAAGAAGGAAAAGGTCTGCTATTATTGTGGCGAGAAAGTACATTATGCCATACACTATTAAAAACTGAAGGATCAGATCAACGTGGTCCAGGCCAAGAAGTCAACAGGGCCAACTTGGGTTGGAATTGGGCCCACTGGAAATAGTCCCAAGAGTCAGCAGGGCCAACTCGGGTTGAAATTGGGTCCACTAGAAATAGTCCTGAGGAAAGGCAGGATCAACTCAGGTTTGAATTGGGTCCACTTTAAATAGTCCTGAGGAGTGAATGTTTAGATGAGGCATTGGATGAAATATGAAGCAATCAATCGGAGAATTGGATTGCATGTCAATGAATATATGAAGACAAAAATAGGAAATGATTAATCCAAGATAGTGGAGAAAATCATTTATATCAATAACACTCAATCAAAGCCAGAAGGCTGGAGACGAGTTCATCAATTCAAGACGAAATTGTATTAAGCCAATGAGGCCAGAACGACCTGTGTAATTAAGGGTAAGCCACGAAGGCTGAAAATCGTTTTCAGGAGAAAAATGATCTATACAATCGGACAAAACTATTGGTTAATGAGATATGAGGATCCAAAGCATCAGTTGCTGAAATAAGAGATTAACTTAGGACCTGTTGGATGAACAACCAGTCGGTATTAAAGGCCTAATAATTAAGAGTATTGCCAAAGTCGGCAAGAGTAGCCTATACTTGAAGAGACAGCGCTGCTGGTCATATAGTGAGAAAGGTCAATACTAATCAGAAGTATTGGGCCTAAGAGAAAATAAATGCAAAGTTCCCAGCGGACCTCTGAACCAATAAATGGTTATGTCCTGAGATTTTGGTCAAGTCCCAAAAGGGGACCACTGAACTAAATGGTTAGTTAAATCTTAAGCGGATAAGATTTTGAACCATGATAACTGGTAAGTTTAACTACCTAGGACCCAGTTTGGATGAAGGGGAAAAGAAGGACCTCTGAGACTTTAAGTAGGTTTCAAGTCCCATTGCAAAAGAAAATATGAAAAATATATAAAAATATAAAATTTTAAAATATCAGTTTTATGGTTTATGAGTTTCAGACCTAAGAAATGATGAGAAATCCTGACGGTCATATGGAGGAAATTCCACTCTCAATGAAATGGGATTAACAGCTGGGTTAATCAAAAGTATAAACCTATTAGTTGATCAAGAGCAGATTGCTGATCTATCAGAAGGCCAGCAAGAGGAGGTGCTTGAACTATTCAAAAAGTATATGGAAGTGTTCACTCAGGATGACCACAATTTGGGATGCACATGAGATGTGATCCACAAGGTCAACTTTAGGGAAAATTTGCCGATAAGTATGAGACCAATCTGACAATTGAAAGCCACCAAAGTGGTAGTGGAGGATGAAATCAGCAAACTAGTGAAGCATGGGCTTCTAGTTCCATCATCAAGTCCCTGGACAAGTATGATTCTGATCGTGAAGAAGAAGGATGGATCTAACTGGGTGGTGATTGACTACTGAAGGCTGAATAAAATTACAAAGAAGGGTTCATATTCCCTACCAAGAATCAACAATGTGCTAGATCATTTAGGAGAAGCGAAGTATTTCTCCATGATGGATCTGATCTTGGGATATTGGCAGATCGACTTGCCAAAGGAAGACCAGGAAAAATGTGTTTATTACCACGCAGGGGCTATACCAATTAACAAGGATGCCCCAGGGTCTATGCAATGCGCCTGCAACGTTTCAGAGGGCCATGGATGCGATATTTTGCAACTTGAAGATTTCATGCATCCTGGTATATCTAGACAATATAAACGTGTTCAGTAGGACGTTTACTGATCACCTGCACCACTTGGAAGAAGTATTTAAGCGACTATCCATGGCTAACCTGAAGATCAAGCCAAGGAAGTGCCACTCCCTTGAGAAAGAGTTGGAATACCTGGGATTCATAATCAACTCCAGTGGATTCAGCCGTAAACCCAGAATATAGCAGCTATAGAACGTATGGCTGTACCAAAGAGTGCCCAAGACATCCAAGTGTTCCTTGGGATGGTCGGATACTATAGAAGATTTATTCAGGACTTCACCTGAATAGCTGAGCCATTATCCCACTTATTGAAGGATCCAAAAAAAGGATTCATATGGAATGAAGAGGCCCAGGACTCCTTCAATGAGTTACGCCAGTATTTAATAGATTCTCCAATCCTGAAATATCAAAAATTTTGATTGAGAGTTTATTATGCAAACTGATGCTTTGTTGTGATCAGCGCCATACTAAGCCAAGTAGACGAACTTGGGGACAAACATCTGGTGGCATATGTGAGCTGGACACTCTCAGCCGCTAAGAACTACACCATGACTGAGCGTGAATGCCTTGCAGTCATTTACGCATGCAAGCAGTTTTGGGTTTACATCCACAAAACGCACTTTAAGGTAGTAACGGACCACTATTTGCCATGTTGGCTACACAATTTAAGAGAGCTGGAAGGATGACTGGCCCAATGGGCACTTAAGCTCCAGGCTTATGATTATGATATTTTCCACTGAGCGGGGGCTTCTCACCAGAACATGGATGGCTTATTGCAGTTGCCAATGTTCCAGTTGGTATACCCGCAGGTGGATGAGCCATTACAAAGAATGGTCAAAGGAAAAATTGGGGACGATCCCTAAGAAATCTAAGGTGCACTTCATAAAGCAATGGAAAACACCAAGACCATGGATGGACAAGTATTCAAGATGATCATTGGGAAGCAGTTATTATTCCTGAAACTGTCGGAAAGAGCAGCAATAGTACAAGCAGCTCACAAGGTTGTCAGGCATGGAGGCCTAAGAAAAACAACAGGCCATATTCACTGGTTATTACTGGGAATCAATCAACTACAATGTTGCGGATTATCTGTCTTGTTGCGTGGAGTGCCAGCTGCAAAAACCACATAAGAATACAACTGGATACTGACTGGTCCGCCCTGGATTTTCCTGGCACATGGTGTCCATTGATGTGATGGGACCGCTGATGATGAGCACAGGGGGAGTCAAGTACATTATAGTTGCCATCGATCATCTGATGAGATGGGTCAAGATGAAGGCCTTACAAGGGTAGACACTACCAGTACTGCGAGTTTCATCCTGTATCAAGTGGTATACCAGCATGGATGTCCACATGTCCTTCTTAGCAACAATGGGACCAACTTCACATCTCATGTGATCATGAGGTTGAATGAGATAATGGGGATTTGAGGAGTTATGTCAGTACCTTACTGGCCAGAGACAAACAGACTGGTAGAACGGGTCAATGGAATGCTGGCCGTGACGCTGAGGAAGCTAGTTGCAGGGAGAGCTTCCACATGGAGAATATACCTGAGTTCAGTGACATTAACCTACATTATTAGTCATCATACAGCAACGCTGAAGACGCCATTTGAATTATTATATGGAAGAAAGGCCGCGTTGCCGCCAATTTTATATTTGGTGGTGGAACCTACGTTGGGGATGAGTACTGAGAAATACCTGAACTGTATGATGAATATCCTGATCAATATGCAATTGCAAGCATTTGATACAACCTGGAAGAAAAGGATACAAGCGAAATTTACAGATGACACGAACCAACCAGCCTTAAAAGAATATCAAATAGGGGAAAGAGTTGACTATTGCGATATACATAGTTTTGGACAAAGAAACAAATTTGACGTGTTGTGGTCAGGTCCGTTTAAAGTGATTGCCAAGACGGCGACTGATGCTTATTCCATCAATAATCTCTTGGATGGAAGAGTTGTGAATTGAGTCCATGCTAAGTATCTAAAGTGTTAAATTGATGAAAAAAAAAAAAGAGTTCCCAAAGGACTGATGAACTATTAAATTTAGCATGTCCTGGTAATTAGGGCAAGTCTGAAAAAAGGACCTCTGAACCAATCTAGATGGTCAAGTATAAAAAAGGACCTCTGGACCAGAGAGAACTGGTAGTTTTAAGTACTGAGTACCCAGTTTAGGGGAAAAATAAAAAAGATGGACCGCTGAACTGAAAGAAGGTCAAGTCACATAGGAAAAAAGAAGAATAACGATAAAAAATTGATAAAATATAGTGGAAAAAAATTATAAGCTGCACAGAGAAAAAAGCGATATATTTTTATAATTTTTATTTTTATTGATTAACCTCATTATGGGGATGATTCCGCCTATGTCACCTCTTAGGGGAGGGAGTATGCATTGCAGTAGGAATGAATAGCCCATCAAAATTGATATGTGATTGGATGCTAGTAAGGGTGAAACCTACACAAAACCACGTTCTTTGAGTGGACGCTGAGCCCTGCAAAAAAGTGACTAGGGGAAGGGAAATTGAGATGTCAGATGAAGCCAATCACAAAGCCCTAAAGCGGGGAGGAAAGCAACAATATAAAAAGAGGCAATTGGTGAATAACCCTGAGTAATCCTGATATGGTACTGGAGCCAGAAGATTAGTCATGAGTGCCTGCTTACAGGCTTTGTCAAGAACAACGGACATATGGTCCAGCAGCAAACAAGGAATACTGGTTGGAGGTTGCCAAATCATGACCCCTATTAATACCATCAGTGGAAGATACTGATGGGAAGCGATGGAGAAGAGGTAGTCATGAAGGGAGCAGATTGCATCCTGCAAGCGGCGAATATGGGCTTCTTGGAAGCTAAAGCTGAATGAACAGTGCAACCCAGGCAAGGCTGGAAGTTTTGTGGACCAACTTTGAAGAACTTGGCCAGCAAAGCGAAGAGCATAAGTGGCGGTATCCTGATCCAGGATGGTATCAAGATCAGAGGGATTCAGCGCTAAAGTCAAAGCCTCAGTGACTTGGGCCTGGAGAACAGCGTAGGGGAGTTCAAAGTGAGAACTGTTACCAATTGAGAGCTCAGAGACAAGAACAGAAGGTTTGTAATATTGATCTAGTTGGAATAGGAACTCAGGGAGTAGGCCTGACCCAGCAAGAAATTAACAAACCATAACAACCAGCAGAATCTCTGGAGCATCTACAATGATGTTTGGAGCATCAGCAAAAGGAGCTGAATCCAGAAAGTTTCTAAGTCCAGCTCTGGAATTAATGGAAGAGGAAGAATTGGCTGAGAGTTGTTTGAAATGATAGCTAGCCTAATTTGGAGGGATTAGTTACCATTTCAAGTAATTCGATGGAAGGACTAGCTGCTGGCGCCAGACTAGGCATATGAGTCCTGGAAGGACCATAAAAGAGGTTCCGCTGAGCATCCCGACTCATCTGCTGAAAGAGACGGAGGTCTGGATCAGACAAACTATTCAGGAGCTGCTGGTATCACAACTCAGAATTTGACATATGAGCTGGATGAGAGGGGGGCTGTTGGACTTATATGAGAGTTGACATTATGCACTCTATAATACATTAAGCTCCAAATTTTGGAGACTTTAATCTCAAAATTAATGAAATAAGCTCTCCAAGGGAATAATTAGGAATGACTTGAGCCAAGAGGTTATGAGTGAAATAACAAGAGCGAATAGAAATAAGTACTCTTAATTGAGCCACAAAAATGAACATTGACGGCAAGAGTCTCCTATCTAGGGCAAGGAGAAAATCAAGAATTCAAGGATGCGGACCAAGAATCCTAAATATAACAGTGGGTCATATACCCTGATGGGGGAACTGGATCCCAAAACTAATATCATCACAATTATATCAGTCAGCCTGGCACAACAGTAGATCATGGGGGCCGCGCTCAGATAAGGCGGTAGCTAGGAGGAAGAGGTAGAACGCTGTATGCCAAAGGTCATCCCAAGCAGAGTTGAATATTGATGAGTGTACTCCGCTTGAACCAATGAAGTATTCAACCAAGTGTCCAAAACGGTGTTTTTATGCCCCGTTCCTTTTCTTGCTAGAAATCTAGGCAAGAGAGGGGATGTGTTGGGATTTTTGTCCAAATTCCCAGCCTGCTAGATTACCTGGTATCACAAGGGGAAAATTCCCTAAGATGAAGTGAATTGGAAATCAGTTGGCCCGAGTTTTGGAGTAACTACGTTCAGGGGATTTTGGGATATTCACCTGGCCATATCCATCGGGTATTAATCCAGATGAATACTTAAGCTCTCATTGGGCGGAGTTGTCAATGAAATAGGGGCATCTGGTAGTGATTAACTATCAGGTGTACCAATTGGTATTGGTCGGGTTTCATCACCAACTGATTGGGAATGAATTACAAGTTGCAAGGTGAGTGATGCCACCTTCAACTAGAAAATCAATCAGTTGGTGAGTGCCCTGCCATATTGGGTAATAAGTCCCATTACCTAAGAAGGTCACTAGCCAAATATGGTTGGTTTTCTTGTATCGAGAGGAAAACGTTAGGGACACGTTTTCTGACTCTTTCCATTTGAGGTCTCAAGGATGTCCAATGACAGAATCCTAGCCAGGATGGGGAAGACCATCGCTGCTGAGAAAAGGATGGGTGATTCAATGCCAATGGCTGCCATTTCATTGAAGAGGTGTCAACCAAGGGTTAGACAGCTGAATTTCCCGCTATACATATTCCCTAGGACTTACTACAAAAAACATTATCTAAAAACAGTATTTAGAAGAACGGCATTTAGTTCTAAGTTATCCATTTGGTATATAGTTAATCTATCATCAGCTTCTATTGTGTTGCTCTGTCTCAAGGATATTATTGCAGAGGGCAATAATTGGAAGACTCATAGATAGAAGAGTAAAGATCTGAGTGGGGATCTAGAGAAAAAGGAGCCACAATTAAGGATAGCTGCCAACTGTGTGTTGGGCTAAGAGAGATTGTCACCAGGGTATCTCAGCAAAGATTTGGTGGACAAGAGCATAGGAAACGAATCCCTACGAGTACAACTTCACAAGTATTTAATCAGGAATACTGGCCAAGCGTTGGGCCGAAATATATTTATACTGAACTACAGATAATAGTCTCCATACTGATATTGATTAATAATTCATTCAATACAACGTGACTAAGTGCAAGAGGAAACTGAACCTGTGCAGTAAAAAGGTTACTGGATTGCTTGCTAATAACAACAACCACCATCAGTAAATTTTACAAATGCCATACCCTCTATTTTATGGGAAGTATTGCAACCCTCCCAAATGCCAGGAATTGGCCCTGAACAATACTTGCACCAGCTCGTTCATCCCACCTTATACCATTTATTACCCATAGTTGTAATGCACCATCAAGGGATGCTCAATTTACTAGAAGGACTTCAATCCTTGAATAATCATGTTTCCAAATTTTTTTTAAGTCTTCCTTTGAATTTAGCCAATATAATTGTGAGTCCATTATTAGTAATTGGACCCTTCTCAACGAAATTCATCAACAGCTTATTCAGCTCAATACCGGGATGTCTAGTTTTGTCAATATTCAGTTCACAAGGCGAGTACAAGAGATTCAGAGAGAATGAAGAGAGGGTCTCTTTCAACTCTCTGAGCGTAATTAATCAATGGAGGTGGAAGTTAGAAACCCTCTAGTTCACTTGGAGCAGTTGTACTCGGGAATTAAATTCTAGGTTAATGAGTTAGAGAATACCTCTGGAGTTATGTGTCCCCAGGGGTTGAAGGACCTCGTGGACCACCTGGGGATCTAGGACCATGTGGACCACCTGGTGCTGATGGACCACAGGGACCCTCCAGGAATGTAGGGCCTCGTGGTTCACCAGGCATTGAGGGACCTCAAGGGCCTCCAGGTGCTGATGGGCATTCCAGATCCCTTCAACAAATTAACTACCTCTTGAGTATAATGGATCGCTTGCATGAACAATTTTATAAATTGGCCAAGGAATGTAAATTAACCCCTGATGGGGTACCAATCAATCCCCTCTTGTCACTTTATTCTTTATCTGATGAGTTGGTCAATTTAGGTAAATGGGCAAAGGGCACCAATATCCTACTCCATGCTTGTGAATCTAAAGGAGAAATGCTCCAAGCGAAGGTTGAGATGCTGGAACTCAAGTATAATGCCCAACAGGAACAGATTTTTGAGCTATCCCACTGATTAGATGAGGAAGTGGGGCTTGCTGAACTGAACCATCAGATTAATGAAATTTATACTGAAACTGTTGGTCCTAATCCTCAATTTTCTTCTCACACTGAACTCCAATTCATATGTTTCCACTCAATCCGAACAACCTGGAGTACATGTTTTGACTTTTAATGTTCCCATGAGCTTCATACCAGTATTCAAGGATAAGTACTCACTGGGGGAAGGCAGCATTATTTCCTTCCTCTATCTTTATGAAAAGGCGCTAAGTGAGGCTACAGATCACCAGAAAATGAATTATTTGCCAAATTGTCTTATTCATTTGGCTCAGGATATCATGGTACCCCACTTGATGACTTGCTCTACCTGGTCTCAGGTGAAGGAAGCGCTTATCAAAGAATTTGTGAGTGAGAAAACTCTGACCTCTCAAAAACAGGCTTTTATGGGTATACAGTTCCAACAAAACGCATCTAACAAAGACTTTGCTCATCAGTTCTAAAGGGAAGCTCAGACTCTAGTAGCTTGTGGTCAGTTAAATTTAGATGATGTGATTATGGCAGTTATGTCAGCTTTTCTTCCAGAACGCAAATGCAAGCTTATCTAATTAGTGTAAAAAAGAATTTACGAAGTATTTTGGACATTAAGGAGGCCTTGTTGGTATTGCCTCCTCAATTCTCCGAAAAGCCCCAAATTTATGAGTCTCCCAGACCTAGTCGCCTCAAAGTCTATGCTATGCCTGAGAGTACTAGGGCAATCCAGTGTAACTACTGTCATCGATATTTTCATACTGAGGATTGTTGTTTCAAAAAGGAAGCCAATGAAAAGAAGAAAAGAGATAAGCCCAATAAGATTCTCCACCTTGATAATGAGATGAGTGCGCAGCAAGAGCAACAGAGCACGATTGAGTATAATAAGGACGAACATTCTTCTTATTTCTTGCCCTCCTTGCTGGCTTTATCCTCTCAGTTCAGAAGTACCATTACCTGTATTGACTTCTGAGTGAATCAAATCAATGCCAAAACTATCATAGATACCAGATATCCAGTGAATGTTGTTTCATCAAAATTCATCAAGTGAATCAAATTAACTCCTGATATTTCTCACTTTGAAGAATATGGCACAGCTGGACCTCAGAGTACTCGGTTAATTGAAACTTTTTCATCCCTTCCCCTGAAAATTGGGAAAATTAACTTTTACAATCCCTACCATTGTACTCAATAACTTGAGTTATGACCTACTTTTGGGGACTCAATTTTTATGAGAATTTGATGGAATTATCTATTTACCCCAACTCGTCGTTGTCTCTTTTGGGGTATATAGTTCCCTTACTTTTATCCAATCATGTTTATAACTGACGTCAGTTATGTCTGCTGGAAGGAAACAAAAGGTCTTATTCGCTTCAATATCACGTTGGAGATTCTCATGTAAAATTACTTCCTACATTGGCTGATATTGAAGAGGGGATGCCTGTTTTCTCCCCCAAAAGCTTAGTTATTCCAGAAAAATCACAGGTAATTGTTAACACTTCTTTGCAATTTTCAATTCCCAAAGGACATTTGTTACAAATTCAAGGCATTTTCAACCCTTCTGTGAAAGAACTCTTGCCTTTTCCTGGAGTATTGGATTATGCTTATTTGGGATCCTTGTCTGTCTTACTTGAGAACCTTACCAATGAGCCAAAATTGGTAGGTTGAGAGCAACTGATTGCTTATGTCAAGTTAATGCCTTTATCTCGGATTTATGATGCTAAACCCTTCAGAAGTCTACAAGATTTTGGGTTGGAAAGTGATCAGGAAAGCCTTACTGTGGGTCCTGCTATCAGGAAACACCTCTCTAGTGAACAGGAGAGGCAAGTGCTTCAATTGTTAGACGAATATTCCAACATTTTTGCTAAGCATACTTACAATTTTGGGAAGATGAAAGGAGTAGTACATACTGTTGAAACTGGAGATCACCTTCCTAAACGTGCAAAGCCCTATCGTAAGTCTTAAGTAGAAGAAGCTCAGGTTACTAAGGAGCTGCATCAATTGTTGGAGGCTGGATTGGCGAAACCCTCCAATAGTCCTTGGGCATCTCATTTGTTATTGGTTAAGAAGAAGGATGGTTCTTACCAAGTTTGTTATAGATTATCACAGACTGAATGCTATTACTTGACAAGATTGTTATCCCTTACCTAGGATCAATGATTCTCTTAAGTTGTTAGCTGGATCCACCTATTTTTCAGCCATGGACTTAGCCAGTGGATACTGGCAGATCGAGTTATTGCCAGAAGATCGTTCCAAGTGTGCCCTGATATTGAGTGAAGGGTTGTTTGAACCAACTCGTATGCCTCAAGGACTAGCAATACCCCAGCAACTTTCCAAAGGGCTATGGACAGTATGTTATGGGATTTAAAGCTTACTTGTGTTCTGGTATATCTTGATGATATCACCGTGTTTTCCAAAACTTTTACCAAACATTTGAGCCATCTAAAAGAAGTTTTCAAGCAAATTTCAAAGCTCCCCCTTAAAGCTTAAACCCTCCAAATGTTCATCCTTTCAAAAGAAATGGACTTTTTTGACATCAGGTCTCAGCTAAAGGGATTCAACCCCTCTCAGACAAAATTCAAGCCATCTAACGAATGCCTCCTCCACCTCTCTGCGGGATATTTAAGTCTTTCTTGGCATGGTTGGGTATTACCAGCAATTTATACCAACTTTTTTGATATGGCTGAACCCTTATTTCACCTATTGCAAAAAGGAGTGCCCTTTGAGTAAGATCAGCTCAAGAACATTCATTCAATTCTCTATGTACTTCTTTAATCAAGGCACCTGTTCTAATTCATCCCCATTTGACAAACCTTTCTTTTTATATACTGATGCCAGCAATGACACTATTGGGGCTATCTTATCCCAGTGTAATGAAGAGAAGAATGATCATCCCATTGCTTTCTATAGCAAAACTTAATCAAAGGCTGAATGGAATTACAGTGTCACTGAGTGGGAGTGTTTGGCTGTAATTTCAGCAATCAAGCACTTCCGTCCCTTCTTATATGGTAATCATTTCACTGTGATTGCCGACCTTTCTTCCTTAAGATGGTTGCAGAACATGAAGTATCCTGACGTGAGATTGGCCTGTTGGGCTTTAAGGTTGTAGAAATTAAAAATTCTCAATTGTTTATTGTTCAGGTGCTCAACACCAAAATGCTGATGGGCTGTCCCGATTGCCTATTCTGACTTTGGAACTATAAAAGGAAGAACGCTCATATAATCTTATTGGATGACCTGAGTTGTGGGATCTTGAAACTGAAGAGTATTGAGCCTTTCTAAAATCGATTACCAAAGATACTATGATCTAGGATAAAGCTTTGTATAATAAAGTCAAATCCAAGTGGTAGTCCTTTCTGCATCCCAACTCTAGATTTCACGCTGTAATGGAAGTTCATGAACAAGTTGGTCATAGTGGCTTAAAGAAGACTCAAGAATGGTTGAAGACTCAATACTATTGAAACAACATGACAGAATTTATCCAAGAGACCCTTGCCTCATGTCTTATTTGTAATCGTCATGCAACTACTAACCCTACTTTTCAACACCAAGTTATACCTCTAACTAAGGCATTTGAGGTAGTTAGCATTGATGTTGTAGGTCCTTTTCCTCGAGGATTTCATTGACATCAATATCATTATGGCTGTCGACCATTTAACTAAATGGATTGAGGCCATTTCCATTGCTACCCCATCGGCTAAAACTACAGTGCTATTCCTATACCAACATATCATTTCTCAACATGGGTGTCCCAAGGTCCTTATGTCAGATAATGGGACTAACTTCACCTCGCAACTTATACAGGAGTTATCCAAATTATTTAACACTGCTCAGCGATTTGTTGTCCCCTTATAATCCATCTACAAATGGGGCCATTGAACGAATTAATGGAACCCTAGTCTCAAATCTAAGGAATATGGCATCCACTGACTCAACTCAGTGGCATTTTTATTTGCCTAGTGCCATGTTTGCTTATCAGATAAGCTAATATCGCATTATCAAGATGTCCCCTTTTAAGTGCATATGTGGGCGGGATCCTTCAGTTCCTTCTAGTGTTCAGACAATCCTTGAGGAAAGCTTTCCAGAAAATTCTGATTTAATTATGAGGAATCTGGCTGATGAGATTATCCATCTTTAAGCTCAAGCAATAAAATCAATTGAAACAACCACCCAAAAAGAGACTCAAAGGAATAATCAACACAAACCTGCCTTACCTGAATACCATATTGGTGATTATGTTATGTACTATCATTCTCGGCCTGGTGGGTGAACTCAAAAGTTAGGAACTAATTAGTCTGGTCCCTATCAAGTTACATTTCAAAAAGTACTAGAGTATTTGATTGTTCATTTTGATACTGATGTAGTGGTTAATAGTATTCATTTTAGATTTTTAAGAAGTTACCCTCCACCACAATTGAATTTTGAGGGTGGAAAATGTCAGGATTTCGCCAATTTTCTTATTTCCAAAAATTCCACCCCATCAATTCCCCTGGAATCATTGGAAGTAGAGAGCATTATCTCAATCTATCAAGTTTGACGATCAATCTCATACTCAATCAATTGATTGAAGATTCAATTGTGCAGAGATATATTTGCTCTGATAGACTATGAGCCGTTACAAAGCCTATAAATATCCCCTCTTTTGATAATAAAAATTAGGTCGAGAAATAAACTGTTTTTCATTTACTTTTACCTCTTTAATTTGGATAATCCACTTAGTGTAACTTTGAGAGAAAACCTGCCCCATTGGAAGTGTAATTCAAAACTTCCAGAACGTGTATTTTTGTTTTTCCACAAAAAAGTCACAATAGGTACACCTGGATAAAAGGAGAAGCACAATTGTTTAATATGTGAACATACAAAGAATTCTTTTTATCCAGAAAGTGCATGATACTGGCCCTGACCTGGGGTATTCCTTCATGATCTGCTATATGGAGATGGAGTCATTCACTCCTTCCAACGAGGCCACATATGAAGAGGGTTGTGGTTTGTCTGCTGAGTTACGCTCCAATGTTTAACAGTTGTAAAGTTTTTGAAGTTCTTGATGAATTTCCTCCATGACAGCCTCCTCAACTTGAGAGTGAGTTAGCACTTTTATGCATTCAGTGGTTTGTTGGTAGATAAATACGTTGTTGAGGTTGGGATAACTGACATAGAGCGTCTCATTAGGTTCAGACGGGACAATTGAATTTAAATCAGTGGAAGTAGAGGGCCCCATCTCTACTTCGCTTGACTTTTTCTTACTCATACAAATTTGGCTGCACCGCATAAATGTTCCGCTTGGCAAGGCAGCTCACCCAGTAGTGTCCTTTCTGACTGCATTTGAAACATGTTACCCCAAAGGGTTCCCATATCTGACTATCATTAAGTGAACCAGGCTGAGGATTATAAGCTGGATGGGGATGTAGTGTAGAGTTAAAGAGTGGCCGTGGATGGCCCAAATAATCATAGATCATTTCAGGTTTGTCAATGAACTATAATTTGGTTGGGGATTAGCCAGCAGTTTAGAAGTCAGCTGCTGTTGCCTGCTCACCGGAAGAAGATCCAGTGACAACCATTATGGCTTCTGGTCCACGTTGGGTAATCTAACATTTATGGTTAATTGCCGCAGATAGTTGACAATTCAAAGTAAAGGTATATTCCCTTGTAGAACTAGATCATCACGTTGAAGAGCTCCCAGTGTGGTTTCATGGCTGAAGTCATACCAATACTTAAATCAGCCTCAGATAGTGTTCCCGCCCCTACCAGCATGTTGCTAACAAAGTGAAGCAATCAGCAAACGCTGTAAAAGTTTCATTCTTCTGAAATTCAATTGTCAAGAAGTCGGCTTCCATTAAGCTGTTTTTTCCACCCCTATGAACAGGCGTAACATTGTATCTTTACCTCCTGGTAAGTCACTGAGCTGTCCTCCAGGTGACAGGTGACTTGATCAGTGCTCTCAACATTAAAGGTGTAGATTAGTAGCTTTGCCTTGCAGTGGTCCAAAACATTTCAACAGCAAACTCAAATTTACTTGAAAACCCCATTCATATTACCTCCCCAATTTAATGGGGCATCTTTTAAACGTGAACACTCTTCTCATTCCAAGCAGCAGTTCTGGGAGTGAATTGAGCAGTACCAGCCTGGAGAACGTAGCCCCATATGGGGAGTATAGGTAGGTCGTGGGGAAGAATTTGGTTCTTCTGCAGTCTTTCAAGAAGTAATGGCCTTTTCATTCAGAATTATAGTGACAACTGGGGGAAGCTCTCTAGTAGACATTTAGTATTCATCCCCAGAGTCAAGACAATCTGCAATCCAAGAATCTCCTCACTCACATGAGCAGCAAAAAGTTTATCTAAGGTTTATTCCGCTTTGACTAGACTGCACTGGCGTTGCCCTACCTTGGCATCTTATTTAAGCTTATCAAATACTTTTTTAGTACCTGTGAAATTTTTTTAGTGGCCAGTCTCCACTTAGGACTTTTTAATACACTCAAAACTTCATTGAGCGTTCCATGCAACCTGGAGCTCTGGCGTCCATAGTCATGAGCTTGATGGGAGGTATCATCAAGTTGGTTTACTAAGGCGGCTCATTCCTTAAGTAGCTCCTTATTTGACAGTTATACGTTCTCCAGACTGACTCTGAGATTGGCGTATTCCACTGACTTTATATGTGTAAAGTTCAAAGTTCATCCTCAATTGGCATTATTGAAGCCCTCTAGGTGAGCTAACCAATTTAACAGTCGCCCATATATGATGGAACCTAGGAACAAAGCTCTAAGGTTCTCAGTGACATGGTGGTTAATCTATTTACCTCACACCTGGCTGAGATTATTTGCAACAGAATCGGCTTTGTCAGTGACTCTGCTCCTATAGGGTAATGTGGTCCCTGATGCAGCCACAGCAGCGTCATGCCTGACACCCATTCAGTCATTTCCTGCATAAACCATTCAGTGTTCCCTCCTAATGTAGTCACATACCTAATCCAGTCCAGTGTGAGGCCTCTCTGGTTTAACAACTCTCCCATGCCTATGACAGCCCCTGATTTAACTGGGGCACTAACTGGTCCATCCAACTGTGGTCATGAGCAACATCATTGTGCACTTGTACAAGCGCCCCCTCATCTCCAAGAACGTCAGCTCAAGGCATACCATAAAAAGATGATTGTTGTTTTATGTTGCACCTGAGCAAACTACATCACGTGACCAGTCTCAATATTATGACAAGTCAAGCTTTTCTGGAGCTAGAAAATAGATGGCCGTACATAAGTGACAAGGTACTATAATGCCCCTTGCGAGGTGAGGTGGCGTGTCAGGCCAGTGGCGGTCATGTCCAAGTAGGACATAAACAATACATACCACTGAGCCTGTTCTCAATGATTAAAGAACATGCTCATAAAATTTTCAACGGTGTCTCTGTAATAAAGGTGGTATCCTCAAAGGAGCCACTCCATGACATTACAAAGCTTTGCAGGGTTAAAGTCCATGGACCGTCCATGATTTGCCAACTTGAGAGTCAGATAGGTGGCCAACTGCGATTCCATCAGAGAGTTGCCAAAGTCAGACAACTCACTCATGGTAAAAAGGGTCAGTTCTTTTTAGAAGTTTCCTTAGGTTCGCCACTATATTTTCATGAAACCCCAGGAGGTCTTGACAAAAAGTAGTTTAATTCGTCATAGCTACAGGTATTTGTGCTGCTTTTTAAGTTGAATCAGCGGGTCCTGTAGTGAGCACAACTGTCAATGTTCTGGAGGATTAGATACTTTCTGGCGGATTGTTGCACAGAGCTTAAACCCAATGATACAATGGAAGGATGATATGATGATCACAATTACTCAAATGAAGATATTAAAATATATAAAGTAGAAGCAAAGCGCTTCCATGAACACAATCTTTATTATAAAAGCAGTGTCGCCTTTAAAAACAAAGGGTTCTACACCAATACCAACTACATACTGCCGGGTCAACTGCAGCTTTTACAACAAAAAATTATCCCCCTCTCACTCTATGTCACTACTGTTATCTTCCTTACTGCGGCCACTGACCTAAAGCTCAACCAAGCAAGTAATCTCACTCACTAACACCCTTGGGTCTAATTTTTGGAGGATTTGTAATTATATTGCCTCATTTCTCCTTATTAATCATTGACTCCATTCTTCTGGCAACCATTAGTAATTTAATAATATAACTTCTTCTTGATTATCCTTGGCTTCTAGTCACTGGTAATCAAATTATACTGATTTCAATTAAGCTGCTTCCTGAGGCTACCAGATCTAGCGAATTCCGCTAAGTTTGCTTGACTACCATTGATAAAACTAATTTGACTTTAATCCTCATAATAGCAGGAGGAAACCGTCTGGTTAATTTACCAACACCAGTTAAGCCATCATCAAGTGATTAAAATGCCCCCCTTAAAAGATCTATGTGGGTGAGAGACCATGCTGCCTACCCTACTGGAATCAATAATATTAGTGGATCAAAAAAACCTGCCAACCAGTAGTTACCAATAGGTGTTAACTGAATAGCTTATAAGAATATAGTTAGTGGCTTTAAGCAACTCTAAAGTGAACCTCCCTCCATGCCAACAAAAGAGCTATAGAAGAACCAGGTTAACTGAATTTAGTATAGGAGACAAGGTTTTGTTTTACCACCTGCAAAATAAAAACAGAGAGACTATGGTTCATTTTTACTGGTCCTGAGACTACCTTGACAAAGAGAGGAGCGTAATACTCCATCCAGGATGATGATACCAACGTTGTTTTTAATAGAATGCATTCCCAGCACATTCAATCATTCCCAGTTCTCACCTTTGAAGGTGAAGTATCACAGATGAGGCCACAACTGGGGCAACTAGTCATTTCTAGACCGGTGTAATGAGTGCAAGCAACCACCAAACTAGTGGAGGTACATGCAACCTACTCACCATGGATGGGGGCAATTGAGGCCCTTTTATAGGTGAGGGCGAGAAAAGGAGTTTTTAGCTAAAGTTTAATGACATCATGAGTAATAATTTTCAACAAGAATGAGGTGATTATTGTAAATATTTTTCTGCCCTGCCATATTAGAAGATTTAATTAATGATGACAATGAAAACGTCAAATTCCTTATGAAAATGACCCCTTATATATCTTTAGGGTCCAAAATAAATTTGCATTCTGCCATTGACAAATAAATGAGTGAACCAAATTACAATGATGCCTCTTTGAGGTTTGAAAGTGAACAGTTCCAAATTCAGCAACTGTAAAATTTCTAGAGTAACTCAAATCCAATAATGTGAGGCATATTGTAGGAGAGACATCTCTCAGACCCAAAACTAAGAAGGATAATACTAAATTTAGTAATCAACCAATATTGCAAGAAGGTACAATGGTCCAACACCAAGAAGCAAAACCTAGTACAAAGGCCCCTGAACATTTAGGTTCAGGGTTACTTACTGTGCTATGAAGCTCGCAGCTGCAAGATTTGTCACAAAATGAGTGAAATGACTAAAGCAGCATTAAGAAGACGTCTGACTAGAGGATTTTGAAAAATCCCCATATCAAAACTTCAAATCCCAAATACTTTACAATATTCCAATCATTTTTATATCTTGAATTTCTCTTAAAGTATATGATTCCTTCACGTTATATCTTAAGCAAACCCTGTCTACAGAATCTCAAGTTTATCCTTTTTGTTTGCACTTTTGTTGTATTAAGTGTGTAATTGTCAGTAACCAGTCTGGGGTTAACCAAATCTTCTGGGTCCAGTAACCAGTCTGAGACCTACCCTATTTGTAATAAGGCACTCTGTGTTGTGATTACTTGGTACTGATAATGCCAAGAAAGAGGTTGGAAAGGTTCCCGTTGATTCCCAAGGGCCAACTTGTATAAAAAATGTCTAAGAGTATCAAGAATTTCGCCATGGGTACTGACAGCTTATACAAATGATTGATGCAACAAGGGGTAGCATCAAAGGAGGATTGCATAGTGATAGTGCTTGTGGTATTAGCGAAGGTTGTCTGGTGCTTAATTTGCAAGGAGTAGACCCCAGAGCAGCAAGTTGGCTTAAAAGTTAAGCAATCTAAGGTTAGTGCACTGACTTCCCTCATATGACACAGGGTCCTATTAGTTTTTGAGACCTCCCATGACGCCAAGACAGAGGTTAAAGCTAAGAGTTAATTGTTGGAAAGTGAAAGTTAGATCAACAGGCTCAGATAACATGTAAGGGTTCTCAAGTATGTATACCCCCTCCTACAATAGATGGCCAAGAGGGCATTCCCATCTATTTGCCTAAGCCAACTACTAAACTGCCAAAGTTCCAGGTCATCATTGATAACTGGGTACATACCTTACTCCCTTGGGAAAGATTCTGGAATTACAAGGCATGGATAACCCATCTGTCAAAGAGATCCTGACCTGCCCAGGAATCTTAGATATCACCTATTCTGAATCCATATTGGTTCTGCTGGCTAAACTCACTGACAAACCTAGAATAGTGTGGCCTAAAACTCCAGTCGCTTATGTTCTCCTCCTTCCTGTAGAAGCCATTAATGACAGCCATAGCTCTGGCATTCTAAGTGATTTCGATTTAAAATTACCCTCATTGGTATCTATAATTGACACCTCTATTGGGCAAGATCTCATCAGCGAACAACAGAGCCAAGATGAGAAATTACTAAAAGAATACTCCGACCTCTTTTCACCCTCTACCTATGATTACAGAAATTTTAATGGAGTTTTACAATAAGTTGAAACTGAGGATGCACAACCAATTCAATCCTTTCTCTACCAGAAAAGAAAGGTTGAAGAATCTCAGGTGGCTGATGAGCTTAAGCAGCTGCTTACATCTGGGCTATTGGTGCCTTCCCATAGACCTTATGTTTCCCTCTCTCGATATTTTGGAAGAAGAATGGCAGTCATCATGTAGTAGTGAACTGTCAAATACTTAACTCTATTATCAAGAAGGACAGCTACCCTTTGCCTCAGATTGAAGACTCTCTTTAATTGCTTGCTGAGCTCAATATTTTCCGCTATGGTTCTCTCTAGCAGATACTGGAAACTAGAGCTAGCACCTAAAGATTGAAAAAATGCGCGCTCATAGCCAATGAGAAATTATTTGAACCCAAAAGGATTCCGCACGGCTTTGCAATGTGCCCACAAACTTTTAACACTCCATGGACGGGATCCTAGGGTACTTAAAGTTATCCTATGTCCTTGTGTACCTCAATGATATCACTTTTCTTTTCATAAACCTTCAAGAGCCACATGAAACATCTCTGGAAAGACTTTATTTTCTTAAAAAGGCCTCAATAAAGCTCAAGCCTTCTAAGTACTTTTTCTTTTAATCTGAAATGGAATTCTTAAGACACAAGGTCTTGATACATGGATTCCCGCATATCCTGGATAAACTTGTTGCCATTGAGAGAATTCATGCCCTCAAAGCCTTAGGGACATTCAAGTGTTACTGGGAATGATGGGTTATTATCATCAGTTCATTCTTTAGTTTGTCAACTTAGGAGAATCCTTGTTATACACTCTACATAAATTTATTTTCAGGTGTCAGCCTGAACAATATCAGGCTTCTAATGTATCTAAAACTTCTCTATGTAACAAACCTACATTAGTTCATCCGCATTTTCACTGGAATATTTTTGCTATTCACCAATGCTAGCGACGTTGCAGTCAGAGGCTATCATAGCTCATTACAATTAAGATCAGGTCAATTAACCATTAACTTACTTTAGAAGGACCCTAAGCAAGGCCAAACGAAATTATAGCATTACCAAGCGCAAGTATCTGGCTGCTTTATTGATGAAAAAGCATTTCTGGACCTGCCTATACAGATCACATTACAACACCATCACTGATTATCTATCACTTTAATAAATTTCTGCAGATGAAGGACACAGATGACCAGTTAGTAAGATGGGCATTAAGGCTACAGAATCATGATTTTACCATTGTCCGTTGTTTGAAATTCATCAAAATGCTGACGGTCTTTCAAAGATGCTGGTACTGGCTGCCTTAGACTCTAAAGAAGAAAGCTTATACAATATAATTGGCCGGCTTGAGAATTGAGAGTTGATAAAACTAAGATTTAAACTGAACTACAGAAGATTTTCAAGGACATTTAAAAATCAAAGATTAATGTATATAAAAATAAACAAGATTTTCTCCCATATATCCACCCAACTTCTGAACCAATATTATTATTGAAGGACACAAGATCATGGGGCACTGGGCATTGAAAAAGAATTGCAAATGGCTAAAGAAGTGATGCTATTGGATTGGATGGTTGAGACTGCCAGGAAGTTCTAGAGACCTGTATGGCTTGTTGAATCCAAAATTAGGCTAGTCCTCAGTCCCAACATTCAGTTGTGGCTCCATCAAGTCCATTCAATGTAATTAGTCGTAATGTGGTGGGCCTTTTGCCCTCTGGGCTACATGTTCATAATTTCATCATATTAGCTGTAGACCATCTGACTAAATGAGCTAAATTGATCTCCATTATGGCTGCCACCGCTGAAATCCATGGCCCTATTCCTTATCTGATCCATTTTCACACAGCACAAAAACCTCAAACTCTACTTTCATAAAATGGTCTAAATTTCTCCTCGCAGGTAATCCAGGGACTAAATTTGCTTTTTGGGACTAACTAAAGTTTTATCGCCCCCTATAATTTCACAGCCAATGGGGCGGTGGAACATGATAATGGGACACTTGCAATTTTTTAAATGGCCTCCTCTGACCTTATACACTGGGACCACTATCTACCCAGTGCTTTTCTCACTTACTAGATAAGTTACCATCAAATAATCAAGATATCACCCTTTGAAGCTCTGTATGGGCGTGCCCCTTGGCTTCCAAGTAGCGTTCAGCCCCTAGTTGATACATCCATGCCTGAGGACTCTGATCTGATGATGAGGGCCTTGGCCAATGAGATTGGAAAGCTTCAAGTCCTTGCCACTCAGGGAATTTTCACCACCACAGAAAGGAAGACATCCCAAAAATTTCAGTCAATCCTCTTTACCAGATTTTAAATTAGGTGACCTAGTCCTCTTTTATTACCATTGACTTGGAGGATGACAGAATAATCTCGATGTTCTTTGGTCTGGACCCTACAAGGTCATTCATTAAGTGAACTCCAAATACTCTTTTGCTGACGTCAATCAAGGTACAGTGGTGAACTGATTACATGGCCAATTACTTTGCCCTATACCCGCATCCAATAGGATCTTGAGTGGGTTGTTGTTGGGATTTGAGATAATGAGCATTTTGAGATCCATACTCCCAAAGCAAGCCTTGGTAAGTTGACTATTGAGCCCTTACAATTAAAACCTGTCACTAAAGGCTATAATGGGGTTTGATCAAGAAGCATCTCATACCTTAGAATAGATGGAGGTGCCTTCTTAAATTGCACCCCCACTTCCCAAATATTGACATGCATAACTCCTAACATTACGGTCATGAGGACAATAAAGAATAATGAGTGCATCAAACCAGTTTGTCAATCCAGAAAGATGTAAAAGATTATGATTGCACAGGTTATGGAGGTCCTCTCAGCACCATGTCCCCACACACCCTATAAATATTGAGACCTTTTAACTCAATAAAGTAGTCTATTTCACCCCATCTTTTTGTCTTCATTTACCTCTCCTCTAGTTTTACAGCTTTGAGTCCATTTTGTACCTCAGCTACAGTCAAGAAAACTGTAAAGCTGACAAGGTTTACCCTTACTAAGAAAAAGCCTAAAAAAAGTCATTTGATAAGGATTTGGCTTATCTATGTGTTTAACTCAGAAAAAATCCATGCACGCCCTTAGATCCCAATTTGTCTTTGGCACTAATAAAAGTGGTGGCACTAATCTTAATTTTAAAGATAATAAAACTTAGCACTAAAATATTCTGTTCATATAAATTTAAGGCTTCTCTCATCTAATAATTTATTGGATAAACTTGGAGCCCCTTCAGAAGCACCACTACAATTTA
This sequence comes from Massospora cicadina, assembly GCA_022478985.1. Lineage (NCBI taxonomy): Eukaryota > Fungi > Entomophthoromycota > Entomophthoromycetes > Entomophthorales > Entomophthoraceae > Massospora > Massospora cicadina. Next base: position 23,533 of record JAKSZP010001673.1, on the reverse strand, counting down.
GATTTGAAACTAAATCCAGAAACCCCATCAGTGAGAAAGGTAACTCACTTTTTTGACAAAAACCATTTGTGTAGCTCTTCTACATTACCACTAATCTCCTAATTATTGAGCTGAGAATAATTCTCCTATATTCTTTTATGAAAATCTTCTCATTAAAAAGTTTCATTATGATGGGACTTGACATTGGTACACCAACACCTTCCCCTTTTGAATATCAAACTGAGGGCTAAACCAATGCCACAATTGCATCTAAAGTATCACTGGGTGGGCCAATTTATCAACAAATCAAACTCTTTCTTAAAGCTCACTTAAACTATGTTTCATCAAGCTCAACTTCTGTACGCCAGATTTCAGCCTTCTTAAAAAATATTGTAAAGGTATATAGCCATCTATTTTCAGTATTTTTATTTAACTGAGGCAAGCCAACCAGGGGACAGGCATTACTGAAAGAAAGAAATAACATGAAACCTGAACAGGGTCAACTCCATCAAAGAAAATTTTTCACCTCTGGATTGGGACTCAAATTTTTCTAGTTATGTCATGGGTAAGGTTTTCGTGTTATTAGACCTACTAACCGCTAATAGCTTCCTTTGGCTGGCACCCAATCGATGTGCGAAGGGTGGGAATTAAACCTGCAACCTTCAGGTTGGTAGCCGTACGCCCTACCAACTCACCTTCCACCCCCTTCTATTTTCAGTATCAATCCTTACATCTGATACCAGTTAGTATATAAATAAATTACTTCAGCCCCTGTAACATCTAGAGCTAAGACCTCTACTCATTCTTTCCCTTCCAACCTTTATAACAAAACTTGCAACATCAAACATGAATTTAAGAGATGTAGAAGGACTATCTTGAGACAGCATATTTACAAAGAAAATAGAGATAAAGTTTATTTTTTTGCTGAATGTTCCTGTTCAATATCCTTTTATAGTCTTAAATTAGTACAGCTGACTCTTGTTCATCTCTTTCCTCTACATAACTTTTTTGCCTTTGCCTTAAATTCAACATATCCTCTCTCCTTGGAGTATTAAAAGGTTTGGGTTCCATCGCTGCACCACTTCTTGACTTTTATAATTCATTGGTATTCATATATCTTCTTTTTAAATTTGCACCAAAATGGCTGCTGTTCTTTTAGAGTTTTAGCTGATTTCATAAACAACTTCCCTAAAGATACATTTATAACATTTCAGCCAATAATTTGATTGTAAATTCTGATTAAACCTCAGAGGTAACTGATAATAAGGAGCTAATACTATACTTGCTTATAAGTTAAACATCCAAGCATACTCCTCTACTGAACTTTTACATTATTTACACAATAAGGCCAATTAAACTCCATCTTTAGTCTAATCTAAAAAAAATTCTTAAACCTAGTAAATCTTCTAATGGTCCCAGTAAGGATTACTGATCTTGTAGAAGCTCACTAACTCACTTTGGATGCTTGGTAGGCAGAACATCTAAGACTTGACTGAGATGAAAAGCAACCAAATGTTCTCCTCCTGACACCATAGTCATGTGGATCTTAAATTGGACCCAAGCAAAAATCAGAAAAACAAATTAAGTTCCTCATTCTTGACACTAATGAAATTTACCATCAAAACTATATTGGACCTAAAGTGTCATGATTCCAATATGACTGGATGATAATCGTGGGACAGCTAGGGCGGAATCTGCTAAAATGATATCAGTTATGATTATTTGAGTACCTTGAGATGAGGCAATATTGGGATATAACTGGTTTTTATTGGATCACCTCTATATAAGGTGATAAGACAATAAGGCAATGTTGACATTTGATGAATATAAAGTAAATTGCCTACAATTAGGTTGACAGAGGATTAGAGAATAACAATCCAAATTTAAGTAGAATTGACGAAATAGAATAGCCCACGCCATGAGAGTAGTATCACCTGAAGCTGCTGTATATAGGCAAGATGGGCGATTAAGAGAGGTAGGTTGTTAATAGTAGAGAAGAAACGGGACAGAAAAAGGTAGCTGTATTTATAAGAAATAAATAAAGAATTGATTGGGGCAATTTCTCCTATTTTAAGTATATTTCAAGTGTGTCCAAAGGACCAATGATCCCCACATTGTCTGTCTGTTACTCAGTGGGTTTAACCTGTACAAACAACATGACAGATCCCAAAAATACCATCCAAATTCATAACAGTGGTGCTCACTACAGGGGGCCCATTGATCAACCACCTAACACTCCAGAACTCCAGTCGCCAGCCATGCCTTACCCAATCTGTGTTGCTGGGGAATCTTCACGTAACACCGCGCCAGCTGGATATGAGGAACATAAACTTACCTTAGATGTGGTGCTCAAAACCAAAATGAACTTCTTCAAGAATGAGAGCTGTCATGCACCAACTTGATAGTAAGTTTAGCCAAATGCAAATCTTGGGACAACAAAACGTAGAACTCACCAACTGATTGAATGATGCCACCAAACGGCTTCATTGTGCAGAATGAAGATTTATCAATACCTCTCAGTCTTCTCGCTGGGACAAGGATGACCATCAAGAGGGGGCATCATATGAGGAAGAATATGACGCTGGTCAAAGCTACTACACCCAGGATGGTAGTACCAGATATGAATATGAGTCAGAATGACACTTCACTCAAGGAATGGTGGTACTACCCATGGCAGAAGGTCACACTACCCCTGAAAGTGGCAGACATCCCAACTTCCACTAATCCAGCTCCTCATCAAGAAACCACTTTTGGATATCAAACTGTTCTTCAGTATGGCTTAAAACCCCATGAACGGGATGAGGAGGTTAATTTTAAGATTTACCTCTGTTTGACTGCAATGGGAACATTCATGGGTTCTTCAAACGGTTTATGTTTGCAGCAGAAGGCGCATTTGATATAAGTAAGACTAAATTGTTAGTATCTGGCTTGGATGTCAGAAGCGCTAATCAGGTCACCTGTTACCTCCCAAGTAGCTCTGTCACCTATAAGGACGTAAAGGATACCATACTCCACCTGTTTGGTGGTACTTCAAAGATGTCACAGCAAAAAGCAGAATTCTTAACGATCAGTTTCTGTTGAAATGAGACTCTCCTGGAGTTCGCTGATTGATTCACAACAGAAGCCCATGTGCTGATTGGATCTGGGTACTTAGTGGAAGCCAACTTGTTCATTTCCATGACCTCCACGGTGAAGCCATATTACAAACTTCATAATGTTATTTCACCACTTCTGGATGATGTTGTACCTCTGCTCAAGATTGTACACTTTTTGCGTCATGTATCCCCTAACTTTCCGCAACTGAATATGGAATGGAAGACTACCGCCACTACTGCACTCTATTATTCATAATACTCTCATCCAACTCCAGCTCCAGTTACTAATCCTCAGTCTTTCTATAACTCTGCGCCTCGTCCTCAGCCAAATTATACTCAACAGTTCGATCAGCAACAATGTTCTGGCCATGAAAACCGTCAGCAACCCAGTTATTGATTTAGACCTACCCATGCTGACCATCAACAATCAGATTACCAACCTGGGGCTGATTGTGCTGTACAACCCCAAACTTTCTGATCTGGACCCTCTTATGATAATCAAGGATGTGGTTCTTATGGGGTCAACTGCTATGAATGCGGTCGCCCTGGTCATTTGGCAAAATTCTGCCATAACTGCCATGTGAACTACGTATACCAAGATCAATACTATCAGGGAAAAGATGGGGTGGAGTAGAGATGGGTCCTCTACCTCTGCAATATCAACTCATAATGCCCCTGAATCAATAGTAGTAAACCCTGAGGAAGTCCCTCAGTTTAATGATGGACTTTTATATCAACAGCCAGTTGGAGGAGTAAACGTAGTAACCTGAGCTCAAGCTAAGGAAGCGGCAGAATAAGAGTCCCCAAACAACCGAATCTGTATGCCTGTCAAATGCTTGATCAAGCTTCCTTGAACAAACTTGATTCTTCCGCGGATGCACCAACTCTGAAAGGAGTAAACGTCGCCCTTCCAGTAGATGCCATTGTCAAAGAATAACCCCAATCTGGTGAGGAGATAATGAGTTTTCTTGAAAAAAGAGATGCCATAAATGTTCTTGTATTAAACAGTCAATGTTCTTCTTATTCTGAGTGTACATACTGTGATATTTTTGTAGCAAAAAATAGAGTTTGCGCTATAATAGATACTGGTGCTCCAGTCAACATAGTTTCCACTAAATCGATGGCAAAGCTGACGTTGAAACCTGATGTGGACCATCAAATGGTGTACAGAACTTCTGGAGCAGTAAGAACTGTCTCTGAGGGGGCTTACAGTGCGCTACCTCTGCTCTTTGGGTCCATTGTCATTGTAGCCCTGGCAATTGTGCTGCCAAACAAAAACTATGATCTGTTAATTTGTACCGCTTTCCTGCGCCATTTTGGAGCTGTCATTAATATGACATAGGAGACCCTCGCTTTCTGGGTTATCAGATCCCAATTTACTTCACCACTAACAGAGTATTGAAGGATCCAGTGCATATGAGCCATATCAACCTTGCCTATAGTGACAGGATGATGCCAGTTTGCTATCATCAACTAAAGCGCAAGACTCTGCCCCTTCCCAGCAGATATACAAATATCAAGGGATACCTCTTCGAGCAGCAGGGCCCATATCTATACCTTCTGACCATCAAGTCCTAGTGAACTCTGAGTTTGAGGTGGAAGTGCCTAGTAGGTTATATGAGGAAGTCATTAGGCTCTATCATCAAACACGGTTTGAGCTGCATGTGGCTCCAGGGATTATACTTTTGGGACATGGAGAGATTAAGGTTTTGTTAGCAAACCTTGAGAGTAAATCAATGCAAATCTGCCAACACTAAATTGTAGCATATTTACATCTGATTCCAATAGATGAGGTCCATCAGGCTCATGATTTAAGGTCATTGGATTAATTTGGACTACTGGCTGAGACACCTGTCAACGTACTAATGGTGGTACTGTGGAGTAATTTAATAGGACTATTGGAAGAACAAAAAGACCAAGCATAGCTTTATTTCAGAAGTATAAGGGGTTTTTCTATCAACGATCATGACTTAGGGTGTGCTTGGGGGGTGGTCCATTGAGTAGAAACAGGAGATCATCCCCCTATAAGGTCTCAGCCAATCCGCTGATTGTGGGAAGCAGAAGACGTTGTTACTGATAAAATCAACAAGTTGCTAGAGCAAGGGATGCTTGAGCTATCCAAAAGCCCATGGGCTTCACCTTTTCTAATTGTAAAAAAGAAGGATGGCACCAACTGCATAGTAATAGACTACCGGAAGCTCAACAGTATTACAAAAAAGGATTCATACCCTTTGCCAAGAATTGATGATGCTTTGGACCAATTAGGGGGACCTTATTATTTTTCTGCAATGGACTTGATATCAGGTTACTAGCAAATTGAGTTACCCCCAGTAGAACAGGAAAAATGCGCTTTAATCACCTTCACTGGACTTTTTCAACTGATTCAGATGCCTCAAGGGATGTGCAATGCCCCAGCTATGTTTCAGCGTGCCATGGATACTATCCTTGGTGACCTGAAACTGTCGTGCATCCTTTTATACCTTGACAATATTAATGTTTTCTCTCGAACCTTTTCAGAGCATCTTGACCACCTAGAAGCAGTATTCCGCCAGCTGGCGGAGACAAACATTAAAATTAAACCTCAAAATTGTAACTTCTTCAAAGATCATCTGGAATACCTGGGGTTTGTGGTAGACTCTAAAGGGCTGAAACCACAGCCAGCTAAGGTGGAGGCCATCAGTAAAATGACTACTCCCAATAGTAAGTGCAACATACAGGTTTTTGGGAATGGTCAGTTACTACCAGCGCTTTATCTCTAATTTTAGCTTTATTGGGGGGCTGCTATTCGAGTTGTTAAACGCTGTGTTTAAATGTACAGAATGTCATCAATCCGCTTTTGATAAACACCATACAGTGTTTATCAGCGCACCAGTGTTATGATATCCAAACTTTTATTGGGATTTTATTATTCAAATGGATTCATCCCTCTACACTGTTGGGGCTGTACTTTCTCAGAAAGATGAAAAGGGAGAGGAACATCTTGTAGTGTACTGTAGTCAAAGTCTGAACTGTCATGAGCGTAATTATACTGTGACCTAGCAGGAGTGCTTAGCAGTGATCTACGTTTATAAGCAATTCAGAGTATATCTGCATGGGGTAAAGTTTAAAGTCATAACATATCACGTGTCATTACGCTGGTTGCAGAACCTCAAAGAACCTGAAGGCCTTTTGGCTCAATGGGCTCTTAAGTTGCAGGCTTAGGATTTCGAGATTCTCCATTAACCAGGAGTAAAGCATCAGAACGCTGATTGTTTATCTTAATTACCAACTATTGCGGTGACAGCGGACCTCAGCAACATGATGTACAATAAGATTCTCAGCAGAAAATATGATGATGAACTGCCCCAGGTGAACATAGTGTTAAATGAGATGTGAATGAATATCTTCCAACGGAATGGGGAACTGTACAAGTAGATCGGCGATTCTATGGTGAATTTACCACACCTCTCAGAACGTCCAGGAATCATTATGAGTGTGCACAAGGCAGTTGGGCATGGTGGAGTGCATAAGACTATGAAGTTGTTACGCCCCAGTACTATTGTGAAAGTATGAGCTTCGATGTGCTCAAAACTATTTCCTGTTGCCATTAGTGCCAAGTGGAGAAGCCTTTTCACCATATCACGTCATATCTTTTAGTGAAACCACATTCATTTGGCACACAGTTTCCCTTGATGTCGTTGGCCCCTTGCCAACAGGAGCCAACTGGTGTAAGTACATTCTTGTGGCTATTAACCACTTGACCCAGTGGGTTGAAGTGAGGGTGATATGAGACTTGGGGGCAGTTACTGTGGCCAGGTTTGTGATGGAATGCATTATTCAGCGACACAGCTGCCCCCAGTTTATTCTCACTGACAATGGAACCAACTTCACCTCGCACATCCTACCCAAACTGAACGATCTTATGGGAATCCATGGGGTTCTGATGACCCCATATCACCCCAAATCCAATGGAATGGTCAAATGGGTGTTTGGAGATCTGGTGAATATACTACAAAAATTAGTAATAGATCAACCTTCCGATTGGAGCTCTTTCCTTTCCACTGCCATGTTCGCCTATAACATTAGTTACCATTCTGCCATAAGGAAGAGTCCCTTTCAACTACTATATGGCTGACACCCGGCTCTTCCAGCATTACTTTATTCATGTGTAGAAGACATTGGTGGACTGGAACCCCATCGCTATTTGACTAACCTTGTGAACATTCTGATCAAATTGCAAACTGAAGCATATTCTTTCACCTTAGCCAATAAGTTCAGGAATCAGACCGCTGACCAGAAACATTGTAGCGGGCTGGCGCCATTCAAGGAAGACGATATGGTTCTCTTCCATGACCAACATGGATTTGGGCAGAAACACAAGCTGGCCAGTATTTGGATCGGTCTGTTTAAGGTTATAGAGAAAACTGGAGTCGATGCATATGCCATCTAGGATCCTGCAAGTGGTCAGATCATTAACTTAGTACATTAAAAGTTCCTCCAACCATAATAACAATAAGATCTTATCATCCAGCCAAGGAGGGGGTAATGTCATGATTCTAATATGACTGGATGATAATCGTGGGACAGATAGGGCGGAATCTGCTAAAATGATATCATTTATGATTATTTGAGTTCCTCAAGATGAGGCAATATTGGGATTTAATGGGTTTTTATTAAATTGCCTCTATATAAGGCAATAAGGCAATGTTGACATTTGATGAATATGAAGTAAATCGCCTACAATTAGGGCAATAGAGGATTAGAGAATAACAAGCTGAATACAAAGAGAATTGGTTGAATAGAATAGCTCAAGCTATGAGAGCAGTATCACCTGAAGCTGCTGTATATATTTGAGATGGGCATTTGAGAGAGATAGGTTGTTAATAGTAGTGAAGAAATAGGACAGCAAAAGATAGCTGTATTTATAAAAAATAAATAAAGAATTGATTGGTGAAATTGCTCCTATTTTAAGTATATTTCAAGTGTGTCCAAAGGACCAATGATCCCCACATTGTCTGTCTGTTGCTCAGTCGGTTCAACCTGTATGAACAACATGGCAGATCCTAATGATACCATCCAAATTTATAACATAAAGCATCTTCTTTTGGCTTGATAACCAATTTTATCTAATACACTTTAAAAAGTAAGAACCTTTCCAGGAATATCATCAACAATGTTGCAGTATGTGGTACCATGCAGAAATATTATCATCTTCAATTCATCCCTTTCCCTCCACCACAGTGACAAAAATTGTTATATTTAATTTGTTGTAATTAAATGGATTTTTCAATGAGCCATAAAAGGGGAGGATACCCCAGTGGTAGAATAGGGACCTCTACCATTGCCTCCCCAAGTTTGATTCTGACACAGGAACTTTGGGTAGGAAATAACTATGACTGTGTTGGCGTTGTGCCAATGCCCCAAACTGAGATATCAAATAGCAAAGGCGGTCCATGGAGTTCCTGGCCTATCATATGCCGTGCATGAAGGTTTTCCATATTTTATCCTCCTTTCCCATTCATTTGATTTCCCCTCAATTGGTGCGGTATCATCCTCAGGTCAGCCCACCATGAATAAAATTTTATAAAATAAAAAAATCAATGAGCCATAAAAGATGTCAGTAAAAAGAGCCAAATCATGGACCATAAAGCTGGCATTACCTCTGACATAACCCTCTAGTTTACATCATACATGATTTTAGAAACTTATCTTAGAAAAGCATTACAAGTATTCTAGTGCAAAGCAGCATGCCCTGACTCCAAGATAAAGTGTATAGAGAGGCAATTCAATTCCCAAAATTTCTTTCTGATTTAAAATTATGCTCAAGCACATCAATCATGGCTGCTGTTAGTCTAAAATAGTTAAATTCTTTCTAAAATAAAAATAAGATCTCTATGAGATAATCCCAGTTTAAGTAATAATGTTATACATGTCAGTAAGAAATTGTAACTTAAGAACTCACAGTCTATCATCCCTTTTTAAGCAAATAGAGAAATATCTTAAGTTTCCAACTCTGCTTTTGTATATGATTATGGTTAAAATTTGTTATTAGACTCCCATCATCCAAGCTCATTATGACTGTTCTCAGATGAAAGATCTTCCATTAAACTCACAATACACACATTTTCTAGTAGAGTATGATATGATATGCAAGGTCTTAGACCCCTAACATAATTTATTTTGCTATTGGCACATGTGTGAAAAATTGCTGACGCACTGCCTCAGTAGCACCAGTATTATTGGTCTTTTTGGAGATTGGATCAATGTGATGCTTAAGCAACGTTTTGACTTTCTTAAGCAATAAGTCATTTAAAAGTTTTTATATCCCAAATTTACATTCTAAAATACAAAATAAAGAATCCTAAGACAATTATATCACAATAAAACATCTTACTTGTAGTACTCTATAATAATAAGGCAAAAGTTATAGTAAAACTTATCTACTTATGGTCAATAAGTCTAGTATAGCGTTTTTATAAAATCAAATATTTACATAGAGTTATCACTAACTTTTTGTATCATATAATTTATTCTGGTAGTTAGAACTTTCATTTTATTAGATGGTAACCTTAGTGCTAACTGAGTTAAAGATGCCAATAGTTGCTGTTTCTAATATTTTCATAAATAAAAGATTATAATGCTTTTTGACAGAGAAAACTATACACCATAAAAAGATATTCAGTACTTGTTCTAGGATAACAAATCAAAATTTAGAAAGAAAAAAACACTATTTGACTTATTTCCTAACTCAAAAACATAATTCCTTGATTAAAATTAAATCAATTTTAAGATATTATGCTTTATAATACTAAAACTAGATGTTACCCTTATAAAACCATGTGCCCTTTATATAGTAAGGTTTATTTAGAGAATGATTTATGGTCACTTTAACATATTATCTAATTCTTACTGAAAAATTGATACTAATGAAAAATTATAAAAACTTATAGGATTATTAATGAAACTTTATTCTAAGTTAAAATTAATCTGACTTATATTTTATAAATACACATAAATATCAAATTCATGTCAATATGAGAACCTTTTTTTTATGGGAAGAAACCTGTAAAGTCTTCTGCCATAGCTATCAATCATGAAATGACCTTGCACACCTTTAGGATTAAGGGAGTAACCAAATCTATGACTTCACCTTGTGCTAAGATTAATTACCTGTGGCATACCCTGATTATTGATGAGTGGCGGCTGTTCCCTTTGTTTAACCCAACCCCACCACTTAACCAACCCCCAAGTCCAAACCCTTTACTATCACTGATTAGACATAAATTATGTGCCACAAATCATGAAGCTTTGCACTAAGCTTAAAAGTATATAAAACTATCACAAAAAAACAATTTTTCTCTCCCAAACAGGGGTCCCAACCTGAAGCTTCCTCAGCTGAAGATATTTTATAAATTAGATAAAGCAGGTAAAAAAAATTTTATACAGAAAGGTCACATAACAAGAATTGTTTGCATTAACAAATTCTGAATCTGTTAAGGAAATTTGTATATTTAAAACTCAAAGGCAGTCAATCAAGCCCCAAAGTGACACATTTGAAATTATTCAGGCAAGTTTCAAGATACTTAACCTTAATAAGCCCTTGTCACTATTCTATAGATAAAAAACTCAATAGCCTGGATATTGTAGGATGTTGGGTTACATTCTTTCCTGAGTTTATACTTTAAAATAAATTCTCAAAGCCATTATTTTCTCATTTTAATACGTTAAAATTCAAGCTCCTAAACCCGCTTATTTTGCATATAAAAGGGCTGCACCCCTTTGTATTGGTGCTAGTTGTTGACCATATCCCTTTTTGTTTATGTTTTGGTCATTGTTACTAAGACTATGCAAGAAACTTAAAATAGGGAAAGTATATAAAACACCCAACCATGCCAATCTTCCTCAAAACCTAATCCAATCATTAACCCTCATCCCCATTTTATCATAATGGTGATACCATGTGGCCTGAGCATTTTGTGGTAGTTGTTCAAGCCATCATGATAGAAGCCAGAGTTTACCTTAGCATGTCAGTTCCCTGACACAAGCAAAGGGTAAGAAGATATATGCTGGCCACATATAAATTATCATAAGTTTTTAGATGTATGTTTTTGGTCAATTGTCTTTTCTCACTACTCAATTGTATGCTTTTATTCAAAGAGCCTTTATAACATGTAATTTTAAATTTTATTTTGAGAAGGCCAATCAGGGGACGGATACTTCCAATAAACACCAAAAAAACACCAAGAAACATAGGGGCACCCAGAGGATCCAAAGCTACCTCATGTTTCCAGCAGAACTTCCAGTGGAAGGAAGAGGGGGAGTTTCAGGGAGGCCTGGGCAAAAACTGAACATTAGTTGAGGAAAGGGTATGACAAGAGAAACCAGATGGGAAACCAGGATGACACCAACTGGAGTTGGCAGGATGGCAGGTGGCCAAAAAAACCAAGCTTAAAAGCGATGCACGAGGTGGGAATGGAAAAGATGCACAGCTTCACAGAGGATTGGAGTAGTGCAGAGAGTGCATTAAGGACAATGGTGCGGATCATCTATAGCGCTATTGCAACAATTAAGGTGCGGAGTGATAGGTAGATAGAGGAGGACATGAAAAAGGCAAAGACGTTTCTAGATAGGCTGAAAACCTGCTCACGCTTTTGACAAAAGAGGCACATAACATCCCACCTGATTGCCTGTGATGACAGGCAATCTTCCAAGTGATAGACTAATGATCCATATTGATAGCATACTATGCATGATGTTTGAGAGGCATTGGACCGCTCAGCCATGTGGTATACTTTTCTCAGGCATCTCCACACATAGGTGAGAACTTGGTGTTGTAAAAGAGGTTGTTGCATGTACTGCCAAATGTCCCTCTGGGTCTCCAAAGAGTATGGGATGTTGAACTTGTCAAGGTAGTCCACACAGACATTGAGGTGGGGACTTTGGGGAACCAGGTTGTTTAAAATGACTTGCTCATGGACTTCTTGTTTGAAATGGGGAGTAGGGTGACCCCTCTGGGCAGTGTGTTCACTGATGCTTATTATCCAATCAGTGCTCTGCATGGAGAGGAGAATACGTTTGAAGTGGGTTGGCATCCCATGCAGGCCCCTGTCAGAGGGATGAGAGCCAAGATAGTTTAACAGAGAATGGGTGTGGGTAGGATTGTGAAGTCCAAGGGCGCAGGAAAAGTTGGAGCAGGCTGCGCGTGACCAGTGGTGGTCTAGGAGTGTGAGTTTGGTGACCGTAGCAACCCAGGTGCCAGTTATTTTGGTGGTATGGGCCTCGAAGTTGAGCAGGCACATACTACCACTATGGCATGGGCCAAACATGACATCCAGGCGCACAGGGGGAGGGCGGCCTAACCAAAGCCACCCTTGAGAAGAATGTACAAAGAGTTGAAGAAAAAGGGGGAAAAGGTGATGACGTGGGCCACAAACCAGACTTTGGACAAAAGCATAGAGTTGTCAAGCACAACCTGTCCTGATAGGGTAGTCTGGTGAAATCTTAGGGATGTGATGCGCTTTTTGACATTGTCAAGGATGTGGTGCTCCATTATTGATGAGGGATATACTCCCACCTCCATCCACACTCCCAAATGGCACACCAGACCAGCAGTGGGTCTTGGTACAAAAGGGGGCACAATTGGGGCAGTATGGGGTGGATGGGGCAAGCAAACCTGAGAGTTAGCTGCTGAAGCAGGTAGGTAACAGGGTGCTGGTGACCAGTGTAACAAACGGTATTAAGCCATTTGTTGCATTTTGATTCAGGTTTAGATTTTCTGAATCTGAATTGATTTGTTTGTAAAGATTTTTGGCGTTTGTCAGGTTTGGGCGCTGGGTTGTGCCTCGCCTGAATTATTGATTAGGCTCTTGTGAGCCTAATCAATGGTTTGGGTGAGGCCCTGGAAGGGCGACCTTTAAGGTCAAGCCCACGCAATTCTAAACTTCATTTAGAATTCTCTCTCTTTCTCTCTGGTGGCCTTGAGACCGCCCTTACCTTATCTTACCTGATGATCCGCGCACAACAAGTTTTTGTTGTGTTAACAAAAACTTGGGTTTATGGGGTTTGATCTCCCTCAAATATCCTGTCTTTTCCTTAGTGTGTTCGCGGCATCAGATTATTGGGATCCTGTTCATCAGCGACTTTTTATTCGATAAATAAATATATAAGGTTAATTCTGGGGTTTGCAACCTCACTTACCTATTTCATCTTTTTTCTCGCTTCAAATTTCCTAATTCTGAGGTTTACTACCTCGAGAGTCCAGCTCATGCTGGATGTTTGGCGTGAATTGCGTCAAACCTAAGGTAAGATGGCAATCAGAAACTGGGACGTTTCTGACCGTTACAACCAGTGGGTCTGGTACCGGCTGAGGAGAATGATTTTGGTTTTAAAGGCGTTAAGTGCGGCGTTACTGACCTTGGAGTAATCCTGGATAGTAGCCTCCAGTGCGTGTACATCTTGGTTGTTAGACACCCCAATCACACAATCGTCAGCAAATGCCAGCATCTTAACTAGCGCTTATCCTTGCACATGGACACCAACAAAGTGAGCATTCACATTTCATAAAAGTAGGTTAAGGCTGAAGTTGTACAAGAGTGGGCTTAAAGTATTTCCTTTGTTGGAGACCCCTTTGAGGGAGAACTACATCAATGAGGAAACCAGGGCCACTCACAGCCATTGTGGCAGATTCCATAAGCAATATCACCCAATTAATGAACTGACGGGGGAGGTGGAACTTGTGGAGGCAGGCTTTTAGGTGATCCCAGTTAACCCTATCATAAGCCTTATGTTGGTCTAAGAACACAAATGCCCCAGTAGCCATGGATTAGCAGACATTGGCTACAGCGTGAATTTTTTCTCATAATGACTGCTTGGGGATAAACCCAAATTTCTCAGAGGATATTAAATCAGAGACAACTTCCCCTATGCGGTTTGTCATAATCTTAGTAAATAATTTGGTATCTGTATTAGTAAGTTATATGGGGCACCAGTTGGCCAAGTCCAGCTTATCCCCTTTCTTATACAGCGTTTAAATGTATGCCTCCTAGCCTCCAGAAAGGAGTTGCGTTACTAACAGACACTTGTTCATTGAGGCAAGCAACAAAGAGGAGAAATAACTAAATTATCTCTTATAAACACATATGGAATCCCATCTGAACCTGGGCACTTCCTGTGCGGTGCACCACAAATGGCATACCAGAGTTTGTCCTGTAGTAAAAAATTATTAACTCTGGGTATCTGGAAATGGTGAAAATATGTGCACTATCAAGAAACTCATTAATTTTAGTCAGTTTGACTGGATTGGATTGATACAACTTAGATTAATAGTTCCAAACTTCGATTTCCACTATAGCTGAAGTTTCTGTGATGGAGTGGTCCAGCCACTTCACCTGTGTGCAGGCCAAGCTCTGTTGTGATGTGAAAGATTTGCAGAAAAAATAGGCGGAGCACATATCATATGCCATAATAATTTTCTCCTTGAACTGAACACAAATGTGATGTTTATGTTGTCTTACCAGTGCGTTGAGATTAGCAGACACTTCTGCCCACTTATGACCCAAGATGGGTTGTACCCTGAAGCAGGGACATCAGACTACAGGTGTTCCAATTCTGCTAGTATGTTCTTAATGACTGCTGATGCAGCCCATGAGCAATGCAATGAGAGGTGTCTTACCTGAAGGATGGTGTTCATTATGAAGGTTGACCAGGTAGTAAGTAGGTCTGCACAGAATGTGTGGTGAACTCTGGTGCCAAAATTTGCGGCATCCACCCATGAGAAAAACCTGGGTGATGCAATCTCAGCTGGACAAAGTTTGAACCACTTTGGCACTTGTGCTTCTAGGTTTGACAAAGTGAAGAAATCAACACCATCCTGTGGTTGGAGAAATCGATTTTCATCATCATAAAATGTGCAATCTGGGGCTGAAAGTTCAATGGAGCAAGAATAAGGTCAATACGGGACACAGACCTCAGCTGACCATTGTGCACATGTGGATGGTACATGTTGGGAAGCAACGGTGCATGTCTGGGGAGAGTATCAAAAAGCCTCAAGGTGGCTTTTAGAACGCAGAGTTCAACTTTCCCCTGTGGGGGTAGGCGTTGAAGGCCAGCTGTCAGTGGCTGGGTTGGCTCAGAAGTTCAGGTCACTCACCACAAATAGATCAGGTGGAAGTGAAAGGGAAGTTACAGCTGAGAGGAATTCCCAGCATGCCCATGTACAGGTCAGGGTGTAAATATTAATAATAGCATGCAATTCATCATCTCATAAAAAGGAAATGATTAACACACATCCATTGAGGTACAGATTTTAGTATTAAATTTAAAACTGCAGGTCACAAATATAAGCACCACCCAGTATGGTGACTAAAAGAAAAAAGGAGGGGACGAGCTTGGTTGCCTAT
Source organism: Massospora cicadina (assembly GCA_022478985.1). Taxonomy (NCBI): domain Eukaryota; kingdom Fungi; phylum Entomophthoromycota; class Entomophthoromycetes; order Entomophthorales; family Entomophthoraceae; genus Massospora; species Massospora cicadina. The sequence goes on along the minus strand of JAKSZP010001673.1, from coordinate 8,082 downwards.
TTTTCTCAGCACCATATGGACAGAGGGACTCCTGAATGGCCAGTATGTCCACAGGTAAATTTTTTATAAAAAAACTCAGTTTCCTAGTCCAGGATGGTGAGGCCTTGAGTCCAGTGATGTTCAACATCTCTATTGTGAAGGCTCTCCCTATTGCACCTTAGGTGTAATGGAAAGGACCCCTTGCCCTTCCTGTTCAGCATTGCCAGATTTCTCAACAGCCTTGTGTTGCGCATGGGTCACTGGTGGTTTGTAGCTGTCCATAAGGATTGCCTTCACTGCAAATTATTCTCAGATTTGGGTTTTTTGATTTGGATTGGCCTTTCATTTTGCTGTGCTCCTGCGGTGCACCATTGTAGGTCAACAAAAACTCAAGAGAAAATTGGTTGGTAGAATTGGTTTCAATTGGTGCTTGGTAATTTTTCTCAGTAAATCTGACTCATTCATCTGGTCCACAGGTTGGTGGGCCTGATCTGATTGGTGAGCGGATTATTGAGCTGCTTTAGCTGCAAATGGCTCTTTGTCATTCTGGGTCTGTGCAGGTGATATCATGGATGTGACCATAGCTACTGCCTTGGCAACTTCTCTATGCTCCTGTTTGGCCTTTTTGAATTCTTATGGGGGCACAGTTTTAGCTGAATGTAACACCCCTGCGCACCTCAAAGAAATGTGGTGTTAGTGTCAATGACTGGTCCATTATAGGAGTCAGCATTTTCTCATTGCGTTGGGAAGGATTTCATTCTGTGTAATGCCCTCTTTGGAGGGGCAGGTGTGTGCCTTATGGCTGAAAATCATGACAGAAGGTGCAGATAGAGGGTGCTCTATCTACCATAATGTGGAATGGGCAAAATTCTTGCCCATCAATATTGAGCACTGCAGTGTGTGGAATTTGGATCAAGTCTTCCACTATTACTGCAGATGGGTGATCACTGCAATTGCTTTGCTCATGCTAAGCTCTGCATAGACATGAAGCACTGCATTTTGAGATAGTGTAATTCCCCATAACTTTTTACCTGTCTGAGAGGTAACTCTCAATTACTGTACGGTTCACTGTAGTGGGGAGAAAGTTAAATGTAACAAAAATTTGTTTAGATTTGGTCCAATGAGTGCACTTTGTTTCAACCACCTGTTGCCCATCTGGGAGGTCTACCACCACATGCACCTGTGCATCTTCATCCGCTGCTTGTGCAGTTTCAAACCTAAGATTTAGCCACACTGGGTCATAAAATGAGGTGTTATGTACACAATGAATGGGAAGTGTTTGTGTACATCACTACAGAACTTTTTCCCACAGTGCGTTAAATTAATGTCCAGAAAAACTTGAGCCCATGTTCACTGATGACAGAGGCTGGAGATGTGGAGTTTTGATGCATTGGTTGCATCTGGTTTGCTAAGCTAAAATCTCCACCAAGATACTCACTGCTGCTTTCCTAGTTTTGTCCTGGCCACTAGTGTCACTGGGGTGTTTCCTAACTTTGGATGGTGTGAAGACCAATCCTAGGCCCTTTACAATGCTAGCCCAACCTCTACCTGACATTAGGTGCACACTAGTCTCCTTGAAGAGATTATCAAACTTATTTATTCTTGAATTGAATCAGTTGCAATTAGTGATTGCAACAAGAAAGAAAAATTTTGTCTTAAAACATGTAGCCAACTTTTTTTAGGTTCTGATACCATAAAATTTATATATATGCACATGATATTTTTAAATATAAAGTTTATAAACACTTTATATGATCATAGTAAATTGTGTACTTATTCTATCAACTATAATTTTTAGGATTAAAACAACTATATTATAAAGTTTTATTTTTCCTCTAATATTATAAAAAAATTTACTATACATCCAGAGATTTATTTGGTTTAAGATTTGTTTAACTAAATTACTAGTTTTAATTAATAGCTTAAATAACAAATGATTAATGTTGCTGGAGTACTCACTAAAAACTGTAAGTTATTAAGCTCATGTAACATAGAAACCATTAAGTATCAAGCTAAAAATAAGTAGCAATTAAGGCCTTATTAATTACAAACAACTAGATCAGAAGATCTATTATATAAAGGATATAATATTGTATAATGATAGCATATAATTTTCCTGATTTCAATAAAGAAAAGATGTGTTGGTAATTGCCATTGTAAAAGTTTTTTCTTGTGACACTAGTAATTAGTATGGGGTTTTAATCTTAGCCCTACAGTTATAAAATAGTGACATATTAAAAAAATAGATAAAAAAGTACTCTTTAAAAAAAGGCACTAAAAAGTATGAAATAAATGAGAAATTATGCCTCCTCAATAAAACCCTTTTTTAAGTCAGTGCAATTTTCTAACCTGACTTATAGAATTTTGCTCACAAATAAAAAAATTATATCTTATGTCTGGATTGAGTCCAAATGTAAACTATAAGCAACTTAGAATACACAGTGCTGAGTATATATATTAAAAATGACTATTATAAGTCAGTTAAATTATGGCGCTGACTTCAAAAAGAGTTTTATTGAGGAGGAATAACTTTCAAATTATTTCATACTTTTTAGTGCCTTTTTAAAAAAAGTTCTTTTTTTCAAAAAAAAAAACTTTACCCCAGTTCTTTTTTAAAAAAATTAGTGCATTTTTTAAAAGTAGATCTTTTTTCCAATTTTATTAAAAAATCCCTATATTATATATACTCTTTGAACCTTCACTATTTCTCTATAAAAATAAAACTCATTTTATACATTTATTATATAGTAATTTATAAACAGATATAATAATAATTCATTTTATTTTTTAGTACTAGATGGTATAATTCATTTTATTTTTAGTTGATTTTATTGCTCAACCAATGCTAAATTTACTGCTTGCCATCTACAATAATTCATTTTAATAAACTTAGGTGATTTTATTAGTCAACATATGATAAATTTACTGATCACCATCTACAATAATTCATTTTAACAAATTTAGTTGATTTATTGGTCAAATTATGTAAAATGTAGCCATCTATAATGATTCAAGCTCATCCTGCTATGATCTCATACTTGCCTGGATTTTGAATATACCCTCAGCCTTAGGACATATTTAAAAGTTGCTTCAAAGCTATCACTTCACCAATGCCAGAATAAGTATCCTGCAATGAACATACATTGAAATCCATCGCTTCTGAGTCTATCTATATATATAAAACAAAGTCATGTTAGTTACACCATTTATAACTCAAGAACGGCTGGACCAATTTTTATGATCTTTGATTTGTTAGATTTGTCTCCACCCCAAATAGCAGAATACCTATTAAAACATGGGAAAAATATAGTGAAGTAAAAAGTTTTATATGTAACAAGTGAAAATCCTATATATACTTTAATGGTATTTGCTATATTGTTACAGCTGAGCAGTTTGATATTCAGCTGATTTGATATTTTAAATGGTTTTGTTAAGTGGTTAGTGGTCATTCAGGTATTTAACAAGTTTATCTAAATCAAAAATTTAAATCAAAAGTCCAATTGATTTTAAAAATACCTCCTCTAGCATAATCAGCTCATTTCTCTCTCTCACAAATATCACTTTTTATAACAAAAAGTGAATTGAATAAGAACTGAGAGAGCAACCAACTGCCATACCACACTGCAATTTTTTAGACAGTGAATAAAGGCCAACCAACCAAGTGTAGGGAAGGCAAGCCACCCATCTGTGCGCAGCACATAGAAATGGATGACTTGCCTGCACCAATAGTGAGTTTATTAATAATAAAACCAAGGTCGTTGAGATGGGCAAGCCATCTGCTGACCTTCCCACTGGCCCAAGCCCTGACACAAGCTAGAAATGGGGCTGGGTATTTCACCACATATATGCCAAGTAATGAACTGGTGACATGAATGACTACAAAATGAATGAATGTAGAGATGGGTCATGGAGCACTAATAAATAGTGTGAATGACAGGGTCAACTCCTTAGGATTGATGCCCACTGACACCCAGATAATAAATGTAACCTTCTGGGAGTGAGGGCCAATGCCAAGAACAGCAGAGTTGGGAATATTTCCCAGTGAACCTCAATTAGCAGGGGGACTGGGGCCTCGCAGGGTGAGAAAACTCTTGCCAATAAAGTAAAAAACCTGGATAAGGTATTGGTAGGATATGAAACTGACTTAGATTCAAATAATAAAAATCAGCAATTTAAACTAATGGAGTCAAGCAATAAAAAGTTTTCTACTGACATGGAGAAACTTACCAAATCAGCTCAGGGTATTCGGATGAAGAACAAGTTGGGTGCCAACCCCAAAACAGTCTGGTCAGGGGGGTGAATAGTCCCCGACCAAAATTGATTTGGTAGCATGAGTAACTCATTGGGCAGAATACCCAATACACAATCAGGTGCAATCCCCAATGAAGGTATTCCAATAGGGGGCTATAGCTTGATAATATATTGATGGCCAATTCCAAATATCCAATCACCAAACCAAGATGATCCATTGAAGACCAACCAAGGTTGGGGTGACTCTATATTGGTGACCAAACTGGAAGCAGATATAGCATATTGCTATTATGAATATGCCATGTTCAAAAAATACTGATCCACAATGTAATACATTCTATCAGGTGATCATTTGCCTCCGGGTATACATCCATTGCAGGACCTGTTCTTTATAAAAACCCTGAGAATAGCTCAGATCTAACTATGAGCCTTCATTTACCAGTATTATGTATGGGTAATTCACTGTGCACTTATTGCCAAGGTTATGAGCAATAAGTGCCCCCATCCCAGAGGTTTGATATTGAAGACCATTCGGATTATCTCTGATCAGCTCCGCCAGATCTTAAAATTCTCATGCATAATCCCCAGGTGTTATAAGGCACATGTTTGGCTTTCCCCACCGGATTGCTCATTGCATACAATGAAGCTACAAATCATCTTAGAATAGTATGGCCTGTAAGCCTGCTGCTGCTAGAACTGTGGCTAGCAATGGTGATCACCGATCAGCAATGGTTGGAGGTGCTAGAACTCTAGTGGCCCAAATCCCGGTCTTTTTTTACCCTTGGCCAAATCGCCTGTATTCTGCCCTTCCCTCTTACTTTCCCTTAAATTTATTTAATAAAGTATAGAGTTTTTAAAAAAGATCTAGCATAATCAGCTCAGCTTTTGGCTCTAAACTTCAACTCTATAAAAGGTCAGTTGTTCAAATCCTGGTGTAATCTATATATATAAAAGCAAATGTGTGTGTGTGTGCATGATGCCCGGCCAAAACTAGAGCATGTAGAGCTCTGAAAATTTGGCTATAGGTGGACGGGAGGGGGTCCGTGTGCACCTTGAAGCCCGATTTTTAATTTTCATAGTAAAATAAAAAGTTTTATATGTTTTTAATGGAAATCGGTATATTGTTACGGCCGAGAAGTTTGATATTCGGTTGATTCGTTAGTTTAAATGATTTTGTCGAGCGGTTGGTGGGTTTGTGTTGATTAATAAGCTTAACGGTTTAAATAAAGTTAGTGATTGGTTGATTTAATAAAGTTGATTGGTTTTGGTAAGTAGTTGTGATTTTGGTTGTTTCGATACATTTAGTTTTGGTTTACGAAGCGGTTGGTGATTGGTTGATTTTTAATCTAATGGTTTTAGCTAAGTGGTTTAGTGGTTTAGTTAATTCGATAGGTTTAATTGGGTATGGCTGAATGGTTGGTAAATTTATATTGTTAAGTATAATTTGATTACTTAATTTTATCGATAACCATCTACAAATATAAAAATTATGAGATTATCAGATGAACTTTAAGCCCACAAACAAATCTGTGTTGAACTGGGTATCAACAAGAATTAATCTTAAATTTTATTTACAAAAGAATCAGTATGTTAATTTGTTTATATAGATGCATTATCTCGAGCAAATAACCAAAAATCACCAAACTTGGCACAAGTATTCTATAAAGTTTGGGAACGGAATGCTAATATGTAATTGTTTAATATAATCATATAAATTTAAACATCAGTTCTATATAAGATCTAGAACGTATATTTCTAATGGTAATTATATAGCAATTTGGCTGTGTGTTTTCAAATTCATTTAATTCAATAGTTTCATAGGCTTTGATATTTAGTTGGTAGTTTTTGGCTGTTTTGTAAGTTCAATAATTGGTTTTTGCTGAGTGGTGGTTTATTTTTTGGTTGATTCGATAGGCTCAATAGTTTCAGATAAGAGATTGATGGTTTAATTAATTTGGCAGACTTAATAGATTTTAGCTAAGTGGTTGGAGGTTGGAATTTTTAATAGGTTTAATTGTTTCTGAACTTATTGATAGCTATCTACCAATATAAAAGCTAAGATAATTTAAGAATCTGATTGATTTGATAAGTTTATTTTATTTGGCCGAGTGGGTTGATGGTTTTTGGTCGAATCGATAGGATACAGTTTAGCTTTGGAGATGATTAGTTATTGGTTGATTTGATAAGTTCAGTTAGTTTTAGCTGAGTGGTTGATCTTTTTGGTTGCTTCAATTGAGCAATTAGATTTAGCCGAGTAGTTATTGCTTAACTATATATAAAATCTAAATTAATCAATTCGAATCACCTGAAATTCTATAGACACCTTAGCGAAGCACGGCTAACTCCGCTAGTTTTAATATACTTACTAAATTAATGGTCAGATACTGGATCAATACTTACAAAAGTAAAATGGGACCTAAGTTGGAGCATCCTCTTTTTTTGAAAAATCTACTTAATAAAACACATTTACTGACGTAACCAGACTGACTGGCTGACTCACTGACATCTGAAACCTTCGAATCTGATAGGTTCAATCTATTTGGGTGAGTGGGTGAGAATTGGCGAATCTTATCGAATCTGAAATTCTCGAGCCTGATGGTTCAATCTATTTGGTGAATGGGTGAGAATTGCACATATCATCAAATAATTCACCAAATTGCTCGCCTGAAACTCAACAAAAATTAGTATTAGAGTTTAAGTAGATTAAGTAGTTAGGATAATCAACTCACCAGCCACGAGAGCAACAGTGGAGCTGTTAGTCTGAGTGGCTCGAGAGTAGCGCTGGCACAGCCTATAGGCTATCAGTGTGAGATTACCATCTGATAAACTTTAAATATCATAGCGAAGCAAGGGTATCTGGATGTTAGGTTTATACAATTTTAAAAAACCTGCTTACTTTGGTTCCCCTAATTAATAAATACTTTTGGCAAATTGAGTAGAAGTCAATTTAGTAGTTTGGAAGACATGTCACGTACGCAATGATTTTTAATCGACTTTGAAAAAGAAGGAGGTTATCAATTCGACCTGTATGTATGTTTTTTTGGGGTTTTTTTCTTTTTTTCTGTTTGTTCGCTCATAACTGAAAATACTGGACCGATTTGGATAATCATCTCCAAAAATCGAGGATGCTTCAACTTAGGTCCCATTTTACTTTTGTAAGTAGTGGACAAGTATCTACCATTAATTTAGTAAATATATCAAAATGGACTCGGAAGCGATGGGTACTTGTGGGATTAATACAACACCGGACAAACTTTTTTCCGGCATAGGTGAAGCGATAGCTTCGTTGCACATTTGATATGTCCTATGGCTGGGGGTATGTTCAAAATTCAGTCAGTATGAGCTCATAGCAGGATGAGCTTAAATCATTACAGATGGCTATCGTTTTTGCATAATTTGACCAATAAACTCATCTAAATTTGATAGAATGGTTTATTTTAGATAGCGATCAATAAAATTACCATAGATTTACTAATAAAAGCAACGAAATCTAATAAAATGAATTACTATAGATGGCGATCAGTAAATTAAGCATATGTTGACCAATAAAATCATCTAAATTTAATAAAATTAATTAGTATATTTGTTTATAAGATACTATGTATATAATATATATACAATGAGTTTATTTTTATAGAGAAATAGTAAGAGGTCAAAAAGGATATATAGAGATAGTAATATTTAATAAAAGTAGGAAAAAGAGCCACTTTTAAAAATGTACTAATTTTTTGGGAGAAAAAGAACTGGGGGTAAATTTTTTTGAAAAAAAGAACCTTATTGAAAAAAATTAAAAAAAGCTCTAAAAAGTATGAAATAATAAAGAAATTATGAATCCTCAACAAAACACTTTTT
>JAKSZP010001672.1:0-95640 GCA_022478985.1 Massospora cicadina | reverse complement strand
AAATAAAATGGCTAAAATGGGGAAATGTTTATTGGGAAGTCAACCAACAAGGAGTTTTGGTCATGGGAAACAAAATTAAACTACGCTAGGGAAAAACGGGGTTCACTGAAGTGGGCTCAAGCACTGACCCACCAATAGGCATACACTACCATCCAGATTGGTAGAATACGCTGAAAATGACTTCACTCATGCAATCAATTAAAGTTGGATTTAACCCAAACGTGTACTTTTGTAAATGAATATGGGTTTCAAAACACCGTTCCTCAACTAATTGAACCAAACCATCTGCATTTATTAAATAAACTGTTTGTTTTAATGCCTGGGCTAATGTAAGGGGCTGGGCGTTTGGCACCTCACTAGTACCAACCTGGGCATATTTAGCTTGTACCCAGCGTTGGTCCAGTGTGTGCCTGAGGTCAGGGAGGGCCTGAAGCTTCACCTTCTGGGCCTCCTGGCGCCCATCCTTATCCTTGGGGTTGAACCTCACTATAATGTCATCTAACCATGACATTTTCACATATCTAAAATTTTTTCATCTGCTTCAGTATCTAGGAGAGCCTGTAAAGTAAGTCTCTGGTTTCCAGAATAGAACAGAAGGTAATGGGAAGGGTAAAATATGCCTTACTTTATTAAAAAATGAAGCTAGCATGAGAGCAGCAGGAGTAGAAGGAACCAATAAAAGAAGTGAGTTTTTGGAAAGTGGCTTTTTATCATCAATCTTCTATTAAGTATACTGTATGACTATACTTGATCAACTTACAAAGTAAGATACTAGGGCACATCCTATTGTTCACCAAAAGGGGGAAGTTTTAAAAGAAACATATGATGGTGTTTCTTTAATATATAAATAGAAATTACCTCATTAATCACCATTTAGAGAGTGAAAAGTGCCGGAATACATGGCCGTTTAATATGTCAGAGTGTTTCCAATTTGGAAATTTATCATCATGTTATGATTTGAAAATTCCTAATTGAAGGTTCTAAATGCCAGAGGCTCAGCTGCACTGATAACACAGGAGAACAAAATTTTGTTGCATTGATAAATCACTTGTTCAGAACTAATTTGGGTGCGCTAATTGCATCTCTGATGTTAGTTTTTCTCTGCAGGCTACAGTTTTTTGTATTTATTTGAGGCAAGCCTACCAGGGGATGGACATTACTGAAACTAAAAATATACTAAAAAACGTAACTATTTGGTTCAGACAAAACGCCCTAAAGAGCGGATTGAGTGAAACGCTTCAAAAACCTACCAACCAGGTGGGCAGCGGAAGCCGCTTATCCCTCCATGGCAGAAGGGGAGGGGGGTCAGGGGGCTCGTCTTTAGAAGCCTCTTCAGCAGCAGCTTCTTCCTCCCAAAAGTAGAGTGCGTGTCACAGCTGTCAGTAATGGCGTTGGGGCATCTGAGGTATGTGGTTTGATATCTCTAAAGATTGAACTTTCATGGAAAATTGCCAGCTAGGTAAATGGCACTGAGATATTCGGTTAAAGATTTTTCAGCTTTAATTTGGGCGTCTAGGAACTTGAACAAACGTGGCAATGTTGGTTTGAGTTATTTTTGCTTTTGGATTTGTTCTATAGTTGCCACTTTCTGGTAGCATTGTTTTCGTTTTTCTCAGTACTTGTTCACCAATAGTTTGCTTTTTGGAGTTAAGGTTATGAGGATAACAGGAGGTGGAATTCCTCCTTTGAGTATTAATACTGAATTAATGACATCTTTACGCATGGGACGATAATCTGGTGTTGCAGCTGCTTTGATTGCAAGCTGGTGATCATTGTGAAATAATTTGGCGTTTAGCTGTGGGGTATAAAGTTGAGGGGGGTATTTGGCGTCCCATTCTGCATTAACAAACCGCTCAATTTGCAGGGATGGTTCTTCAATGAACTTACCTGATTCGTCAATTTCAGCCAATAATTCCCATGGGTTTTGGTTGAATTGGATTGGGGAATCAGCGTAAAGTTGAGGTTTGTTCAATTCATTTGCATATGCATGGGATAAAACTGGGATCCAATCCAATACTTGATTGGAGGAATTTTTTAAGGCATTGGGGCGAGGAGGAGGCTGATTGGTGGCTGCAGATGCAGCTGCAGCAACAGGCTTTGGGGGTGGAGGAGGTAGGATTGTGCCTCATGCCTGAAATTGTACAGGGTGGGCAGCAGATTGGAGGTTGGCGGATGAGTTGTCTGATCCACCTGAAGTGTTTGAGAAGGGGCACTTGCGTTTTGTGTGGTCTAACTCAAAACATGACAGAAAGATCATCCGCCCACCCTCGACGTGGGCCCAAAATGGATAGTCAGGCGCTGAGGGAATAACGTTGCATGGTGGAATTGCCACCGCAATTTTATTAAATTCAGTGCTTATTGCAGCATATGCCCAAGGCCCAGCAAGTCGTGTGGCCCCATTTGGGACCACAAATTGTAAGATGGGGTTGAAGCCATAGGTTTCCAAACCGTCCATCAGCTCCTGGTGGAGCACTTCAGGGGGAGGTGGGTGGGCAGGCCAGCAAACTGGACCACCAAAGTGGTGTCTGCTGGGAGATGAGTTCAAGTTGTGGGGAGAGGGGTGCCCTGGAATACCAGGGGCACAGTTGCTGCAGTGGCAGCGTCAGCTTTGCAGGTGAAGCTGAGGTCAAAATACCCCTTGTAGGGGCAGAAATCGATAAATCTGGTGGGTGTCATCACCACCTGTGCCATTTCAATAATGGCTTGGTTAAGGTATGGGAATAGTTTCCCATATTCAACCCTTAGGCCATAGTGCATGTTGCTCTGGGGGAGCACTAGGGGGAAGCATGATACCACTTGGGTATGAGCAAGGTGGGCATCTAGGTCCTTGGGCGGAACAAATTGGCCCATAGGTTTGGAATGACTGGGTGAACCAGTCCTAGCGCGTTTTCCTGCCTGATGGAAAATGGTAGGGGGAATTTCGCCGCACCCCAAGTTGGAGCAGCTGGCGGAGAATCTGATGACACCAGAGCAAAAATACTACAGGCAAATTTGATTTTACTATAAATTTGTGTAATTTGGTTTGGAAAGTTGCACCGAGTGGATAGAGAGTTAAGAAATTAAGCTACAGTTTTTTGCAATTCATTTTTAACAACTTTTTGTGTTAATTTAAATTCTTCAATTTTTTCAGTATTTATATCAACTTAAAAACGTAAGGTATAATTTTAATACCTTTGTGGTAATAATACAAGTCATTTAGACACAAAAATATGCAAAAATGGGGTACAATTATGCATACAGTTTTGGAATGCAAAGGAATAAAATCACTTAATTTATTTATAAATATAACATAAAACACTATTAAATACAAACATGAAATTTTCTAACTATAGCAATGATTATACATACATATTGAGAAATTAATTATAAATGCAAAAATGTGACATAGAGGGCATGCAAAACTCATCTAGTCAAGAATTTGCGCTTGTAGCTCTTTTATTTGTGGATATGCTCAGGACGGTCTCATTTGATGCTCCAGCATTAGTTTGCCATCATATGTGTGTCCCATCGCCCTTGATAACATTCTTCCATTGCCTTTAAGTCTTGATGGAAGCATTCCCCCTACTCATCGCTAACATCCTAAAGGTTTTTGCAAAAATGATCATGATGGCTATTAAGGAAGTGCATCTTAATACTCATTTCGCTTCCAAGCTCACAAAATGCCTTTAGCATCCTTTGAACCAGAAGTACTTAGTTTTCTGCTTTTTTTACCAAGGAAGTTGTTAATAATGCTACAAAAGACATCCATGCTGCCCTCTCCTTTTGATCCATCTTCTTGAGAAATTCCTTGTTACTTATATGGGACTGAATGTGAGGACCATAAAACACACCTACTTTTATTTTTTCAGATGACGGACCAGAAAAAGCAGAAACAATGTGTTAAAAACATTCATTTTCAGTATTAAGAGCCTTTGCAGATTTCTTCATCAGGTCAAGCTTGATATGAAGAGGGGGAGGATGATTCAGTCTTGGCTGTATTTCATGAAAACTAGAGCATGCACAGGAAAACTGAATCAAATGTGAAATCACCAATGTCAAACTACATAAACACAGTTGAAAATTTTCATGCAACAAATAATTTTATGTTTCTCTGTGTAATTTTTTGAAAGGGACACCATCAGAGACTAATTGAGGAGTTATTTGTTCAAATAGCATACTAAAAGGACCACACAAAAAGTTAGAAGTCTTCAGTAGGGAAGGTCCCAAGGGTGGGAGAAGCAAGGAGGGTGACAACCCCTCCAAGGTTCACAGCTGTAAACTATTATATTTAAATAGAGCGGATCGTTTTGTTAAATAATGAGGAGTGTATTGTGGCCAAAATAGGATGGACTGGTTGTATATAAGATGATAGATGGCCTCTAGAGCATGCGCAATGGATCAGCAGCATAATCACAGATGTAGTCATCCACAAACTCGTGTAAGGCAGTGAGTAAAGAGAGATCTGCAGTTTATTACATTTTTGATCTCCAGGGTTATCTCACATATTATGATGTGCATCACCAAATAACTTAGATGGATGAACAATGAGGCAACGTGGGGAAAAATTCTCAGCAATGGGTTTAATATAGCTTGGATTTTTTTTTGAGAATTCAAAAAGAAGATAAACTAGCAACCTACACTAAAGAGGGTTTTTGTCTTTATAGTAGATGGGGCAGAAGGGTTTAGCAGGGATAACACGTCCCAGTTTAGCGTCAGGAAACCTGCTCAATAGCGGACTGGGCACATATGGGGGAGCAATAGTGAAAGATGTAATCTTGAATCAGAACATAGAAGTTTTGATGATAGTATAAGGTACAATTCAGGATGATGAATCTGATTTTGCACAAGAAACACAGTATTAGAGCTTTGTCATAATTAATTTTTCAACTTTCAATTCGGACATGTAATTTAAGTAAATATACATCATAAAAAGCAATCCAGGGATTCAATCCACAATTTGTAACACTTTTTTGTGACTGTATACGCCTTACTTACTAATATGGAAGACTTAAGGGGCATTTCACTACGTTCCTCTGTACCTGAGTAACTGAATTTTAGATGGTATAAGCCTTATAATTTCGCCAGAGGCCATTGTTCTCAACCGCCTCTCAGCACACGCCTTCTATCATTTTTATTAGGGTAGAAGAGGTAAGGATGGGCAGGGAGGGAGGGTCTGCAGGGGGCATGGAAGTTACCCACCTCACATCAACCACATGTGCCAAGTCATTGAGGTGCACCAGAGGGGCCACTGGAGCTAGGGGCCTTTATGTTCTGGAAAAAAATTTACTCTTTGTCTAGTAGAGGGGCGTTAAATCAAGACTTACAGGGCGGTCTCACCTTCACTGGCGGTAGAGGGGAAGATCAGAGGGGTGATTTTAAATTTGAGAGGAGTTTGACAATTCATTTACCCAAGTATCAATTTACTACTATTATTGGAACTCAAACTAGGGGGAAGCCTTCTGGCAAGGTGGGGAGCTGCACCTTTGCTGTTGGCATGGATTTTAGCCACTACCTCCTCCTGACATACCCCCTTAATCTTCTCCACCAATTCTTTGGTGATTAGGAGAGGGGTAAAACAACCTTTAGGGGGTAATCTTTCATCCACCTCTTATCAACAACATGGGCCAGATTGCCCTGGTTGGTGAGGGGGTATGCAGCCTTTTCCCCCTTCTTGGTACTGAATTATTGTTTCTCCTTGTTGAGAAGCTGGGTGTGCTCTCCAGGACTTACAACTAGTATAGGCCTTAAATTCAAAATATCTAAGGTATTTTCATCCTTTAAGGCCTTCCATCATATGGCTCCTTATCTAGAACTACGGTTACCCTTCTATCTGCACTTTTCAAGTTTGTGATGGCCTTAGTATGTTTATTGTTGCATACTTCCCTAATGTCCCTTACGGGAATTTGGCCATAAAGGTACATAAAATATTACTCCTTTGACTCTAGGAACTATTATTGGTTTTAGAAACTAAGCTGATTTTTTGTTTTACCTTAAGTTAATCTATACTAACCTTCTCTTACTGGTGAAAAAATCTTTTACATAAAATATTATGCCTTACAAATGTTCTTATAGTAGCTTTGTGCTACATAGAGGAGAGGAATATCACAGATAATGATATATTATTTGATGTAGATCCCTAGTGAAGTCTAATCACAAAAATCTTAAGGTTATCACTAAAAGCCAACATAAAAGATTTTAAAAAATGATGAGTGTAATGGTCAGGTGGCTGTACATGAATCTTTCCAAGTCTGAAAATCAATAACATGTTGCATCATTAGTCACAATCATAATGCTTTAGAATGTTTTGATTGGTTCAATACTATTGAGTAAACTTAAATATCTATTCTCATGCATTTTTATAATCTTAGGTTAGCTAATTAAAGAACAGAGATTATGGGACGCTGCATTTCATTGTGCTTGTTATTCCTAAACTATGAATAATACTATCAGTTCTTTTGGGTTGTATCTCTGGCTGAGATAGTGTTGCATATCTCCTCATCTTAAAATCGCTCATGCTGTTTCCCCTTCAAAAAATTCCATTTACAATACACTTGGCTATCAATTAAGGGAGTGTTGATTATTCTGATAAGTCTATCTGCCATGTGTCTGGTTAGTAGAAATGGTTGAACTTCTAAAAATCTCTCAAGGCGTTAGAACCTATCAACAGCTGAGTTAACATTGGCGCATGTTATCCCAGGACCACTTGTCAGCAAGAAGGTTTGGATCCGCTGGACCCCTTAAAGTTGGACGAAATTTCTGAGGCCAGCTGAGAACAAATGCCCCACCACCTTGGCCAACATATGTCCAGGATAAAGTTGCACAATTCAAGCGCCTTTGAATTGCTCAACAGATGGAAGAGTCCATCTTAAAACAGTCAACTGCTACACCTTGACCTGTTGGGTCTTGGATGAGCCAACAGCCTGGAAGAGATTTTTTCCAGGAACCCGTGGATGTGGTGCACCTTTTTGGACTCATCTTGCAAAAGCAGGGAGTCCTTTGCATCAAAATGTCCAAAATTTGTCACTCATAAGCTATCAAACCCTATGTTTCAGATATTCAGCGTTCTGAGGAAGAACTTGTCTTTTACCTGGGGTATTCCAATACCCATGAAAACGTCCATAGTTTACAAAATATCACTGTTCCGAGGATTTTTGGGTAGAGTCTACTAGGAAAGAGGTCTAGAAAGTATTAGTCTATAAGCATCAATCCTGTTCTGACTATCAGATTGAGAACTGGTAACACATTAACCCACGCCTCCTTAGAAGTGGGGGACCAATTTGTCTAAGAGGGTGCTTGTGCTTGCCATTCTAGATTAAGTCAAAATCAGGATTCATCTGAACGCACACATGATAACAGGAATGGCTTAAATATCTTCACTTTCTAGTACTCTGGTATTCTCATTGGCATCACATTCCATTGTGATGTTTTTGGTCTTGTTTTAGCGTGGTAGATTGGTTTTATAAATTTCATTTAGCTCAGGGAAGGTATCATTACTCAAAATCTTGTGCAGGAGGTTGTATGGTTAGCTCCCCAATGTAGGTTCCATTGTTTCCCTTTTAATAGATGCTTATACTGAGAATTTTAAGGAAATGGACACTACAATACAGAAATATCAAGTGGGGACCCTCCATTGGTCGTAGCAATTTTTGAGGGGTACTTAAACTATTTTTTAACCTTATTAAACTTTAAAATTTTAATTTTTTTAAAATTATCAATTTATTAAGGGAAAGTACAAGATAATTCAACATTCTACTGTAAGCAGAGCGCTGGGTACTTATACTGGAAAGAGGGGGAAGACTTATGTACTTCTATGAGAAAGGATGAATGTTAAATATCCTCAAGGGCATTAAAAATTTCTATAATTGAATTCTTAAGTTTTACATTGTTTGCTGGGACCTCCGGAATTAAATATAGTGGATGACTTGTGCAACGCTTTGGATTGAAACTTTTGACATCTTTTCAAGTGCTATATGTTTTTTTATTTCCTCTGTGATGCTTTACCCACACAAGTATTATCAATTGCCGCATCTAGGTTATTGATTTTAAGTGGTTTTCCCTTCAATAGGGCATGGTTCTTTTTCCCATTTTGCAAATTTGATTGTAGCCTGCCGGTATGAATGAAAATCTCTTGGCATATGTACTCAAGTATGTCTATTGACGCCTCACTAGATTCTTTAATGTTGGGGGGGGGTCAGGGAACTTGCTGGCTTAAGGTTGGGATGGGCATATTCTGGGTGGGGTGGCAGCCACCCACTGCTCATAAAGGGAATGTCCCAAGTTTTACTATCTTCTCCAACTTCAGTGCATGGGGACAATCCCTTTCTTCATTCAGAAGGGTTCAGCGTCCTGTCCAGCCTGATGGCTGTGGCAGGGACCCCTTACATTACCTTTCCTTGAAGAACAGGGTCTACCCCCATTGATACCTGTACAAATGCAAAATTTTTGTGCGGCAAAGGAAGTATGATGGTGGCAATATGTGATGGGCTCAGGAGGGGGTGGGGTGTGGGGGTGTCAGGCCTTAAAGCGTGAAGTCATCAATTAGCTCTCAGCATTTAGTGCGGTATCTGGTGGGGACAACTATTCTCATATGCAAAGTATCTTTTCCAAGCCACCAAGTATAAGATTCAGCACTTGATCCTCCAGGCGCCCAAAACTTCCTCCACCTTAAATTATGGTGTTCCTTCTATCAGTATCAGTTCAACCTCATATGTTTTTCCACTTTTAAGGGAGATGGCGCGAAGGCGTGGAAGGCTGTATGGATTTTCAAATAATTTCCTAAATGGAAGAACTCATTGGGCAGAACTTTGTTGGTGAGAAATACGCTGGCTCTTCTGTACACCAATTTTCAACATGATACCTTGAGATGGCAGTTCTTTGTGTCCACCGTCACAAGGTCATCAACCTGGTAGCTCAGGGCTAGCAATGTTTCTGTCAAAAGATTGTTTGGCGTCCTTGGCGGCTTTTGTCAGCTGGATTTTGTACTTTTTTGTGTATCTTGTAGATGTGCGCTTTGAAGCCATTCGCCACTGGGATGCCAGAGCATATCTGAGGGCTGATTGTGAAAGTGGGGTTGTAGCCTAGGTTGGTGTACAGTAACAACATCCCTGTCAATTCACGGAGGGAGTTATTATGTGTACTGGCCTAGTGGGAGGTCGTCCACCTTAGATTTTGGAAGACAATGGCATAGCAGAGGAGGTTCTGTTACAAAGACTTTTTATTCCATTCCGTTTATCTATCAGGCTGTAGGTGGCACACAGACAACTACCATGGTTTGATTTGAACACTCTGAACAGGGCGTCCTAGATTTTTGAAGTGAACTGGGGCCCTCTAATGCTCACAACTTCCTGTTGAACTCTGAACGTTTGAAAACGTGGGACAAAAATAACTGAGCCATTCCTCAGCTTTGGTTGTCTGTAGTCATGGGGTAGAAAGGAGTTTTATGTGAATTAGTCCACCTCCATAATCAAGTCAAACCCCTTGAAGTTGGGAGACCTAAAACGAATTCTACCAATATTGACGTCCAGATCCTCGCCACCTGTTGGAGTGGGTGTATGAGTCCATTCCTACCCTTCCTGTCCAGTTTTGATCACGTTCAAATGAGACAGTGTTCTACCCTGGAGGGCACTCCTTTTGTTAATCCATTCCAATCAACAAGTTTTTATTAGGTTAATGCCTTTTTTCACGCTGAGGTTCCCTTGGTCAGCGTGTCATAATGTTCACTTATGACCTGTGTGCGTAGAGCTTTGGGTACTTATACTTTATCACAGAAGTAAATTACCCTCTCCTTTTAAATTAACATCCAAAGGGGCTTTTCCATTATAGGGTTTTGTCACTCAGGGTTTGTTTTCCTGGGTTTTCAGTTTAGGCATTTAGCACAGCCTCTAGGAGTGAGACTTTGGTATCAACCGTTGGGGTTGTAGCAAGGGTATCAGTTGGTCAGGGGCAATAGGGTTGGCACGCAGTTCAGTCATGTGCCAGTTAAGCATTTTTTCAGACTTGGCGTGGGTGTGATGGTATCTATGTCTGTCAATTCCATTGGAGGGTTCTGCCATGACTTTCTCTGAAGGGATCACCGTGACCAGTTCAGTATTCTCCGCAGGATCAGTATGGCCAACTGGTTTCTGCTCAGGGTGTCTGGTAGTATATGTGTCAGACCTAGAGTGAACTTAAATTTGAAATCAAAATGAGAAGATCGTGGTGCGTCCTAGTTTGTCAATGAACCAGCTTCTGAGGTTTGCGGTAGTATGTCAAAGATTTTTGGGCTGTGCGCACTGTCAATGCGTGTTTTGCTCCCTGTATCAAGTATTTCAGTGCATCATTAATCAGGTGACAATAAAATTCCTTGTCATAGTTTGCACTTGAGCTTTTTGCCGCCTGTGAACTCCCTAAGAAGTACGCTCCCAGGTGTTCACGTCAATCATGATCCTGCAATATAATGGCTCCTATGACTGTTAAAGAGGAGTTACATGCTACAATAAATGGTTTGTCTTTGTCATCATGGTGCAAGACTGGCGCAGTGGTAAAGAATCCTTTGATGGCGTCAAATGCCCATTAGTATTCTTCTAGACAAATGAATGGCGCGATTTTGCCTGGTAGAGTGTGAAGCGGAGTGACCAGTTATGAGATTGCTGGGGAGATATTTTTGGGAATGAGACTGACTTTAAGAAACTGCAAAGCTGCTTTTCTTTAGTGGGGTAGACCATGCCTTATCGCTTCTAACTTGGAGGAGGCGATATCATGTTAATCCATGAGTTGGGGTTCCCTAGGAGCTTCAATTTGTATTTGAAGAATTTGAATTTTGAGGACTTTGCAAGACTGACTTCTGTAAGGCGGCTGCCACTCCTGCCAAGTCATTTTCATGATCTTTGGGTGTGGGGAAGTGAACCAGAATATCATTTATGTATGTCATGGTGCACGTAGAGCAAAGGTCTCCCAGTGAGTAGTCAATGTCTTTTTAAATGAGGGGTCATTTTTGAGGCAAGATGGCATGAACTTGAACTGATATTAGTCATGTCATATTTAGATGGCTGTCAGCTATTCTTGTCCCTCCTTTACTCTGACTTGATGGTATGCATTCACCAGAACCAGCTTTAAGAACACTTTAGACTTGCGATTTCCTGGGAGATGGCAGCCTTGATCAGTAATGAGTGGGGGCTCAGGAATGGCGACATTATTAGGTGGTCTTTGTTCATGCATGGTGCAGGGTAACATATAGATTCTGGGTGAACACCACTGGGGATGACGCTGACGATATTTTATTAGTCATCCTTTGACTGGAATTTTGTCAATACAGGTCTTCAAAGCTGATCCTCAGCAGTGGTGTAGGAATAGAGTGGACAGTTGGTATTGATGAGGTCCACTAACAGACAAAATCTAAGTCAAACTCAAAGTGGGGCAGCAGATGGTTCACATCATTAAGTCAAAAGTCTCTTTATATAATTTGAGGATATGGAGCACTGTGGCAGTTCTTATATTGCATAAGAAGGGGTATACTCCATAGTAGCTATGATTTCATTGCCTTCCATCAGAGTAAATAGTAGAGGGATTTTGCCTGCATGATAGAAGGATGGGAAGTGAGTTTGTTCTGCTCAATCTTTCTTTCGCTTCAATCGTCTAAATTGAAGGCAAATTTTAAGTTTTAAAAAATACAAAAAACCAGCTTCTCGAATTGAGCAATTATAACAGAAAATCAATGTCATTGATAACTGCTGCCCCAGCTTGAGGTGGTGGTGTGCTGCCTTCTGGCATCCTTCAGCCACTGCCGAAGTGCATCTGGGATGGCTCTGCTAGCCCTCCCAATGCCACTGGGCGTTACATCCCACCTCAGGACTTAGCCCACCATCTTGCAATCTCGCAGGTGGTGCTCTGGAGCCCTTTGGTGCTCCCTCGGAGCAACCTGCGTTTCATCCTCTGGGTCAAATATGGGGATCTTTTCCCATATGTGAGCACTGCCATTATCAAGATGGCCATGGCGGTTTTCAAACCTGCTGGATATATTGACCTTCGCCCTTTTAAGGGCTATTTTGACCTCAGATTTTGATCCAAGGCCAATGTGGCAGCAGTATCTAAGCTGCCAATTATTTATAAAAAAATACCAATTCCACTGTTTGAACACAGCTCCTGGATGAGGCCACTTTGGTGGTCCA
Source organism: Massospora cicadina (assembly GCA_022478985.1). Lineage (NCBI taxonomy): Eukaryota > Fungi > Entomophthoromycota > Entomophthoromycetes > Entomophthorales > Entomophthoraceae > Massospora > Massospora cicadina. Next base: position 83,515 of record JAKSZP010001672.1, on the reverse strand, counting down.
GTTTTCCAGGTTGCCGTCATCTCTCTCCCCTGAACGCCTTTGCCATGAATTGATGGAGGGTTTGGCCATTTACAGCACAGACCCCATCTTGCAGTTTGTGGTTCCCAATGAGGCAGATTGGTTGGTAGGGTCTGCGCCTTTGCAACAATCTTACCTTCCATCGTGACACCCACCTCACGATTCATCCTGAACTGTGATAAGATCTGTACCTGATCACCCTTTTTGGGTGTGTGTCAAAAATGGCTGTGCCTTATTCCCCTTGTGCTTCAAATTGGATCATTCGAAGTGCAAGTGCCCCACGGCTTCTGACTCCACAGCTTCTGCTGATCCTCCTTCTGGCGTCAGGCCAGCTGCTGCCTCACTCAATTATTTTGAGTGGGGCGCAATCTTCCTGCCCCCTACCTTGGCTAATTCTGGCGCTGCTTATAAAGCATCATCCAATAAAAACTTAAAGTTTTAAAATTTGTTGGAATTATAAAATCCTGAGCCAATGGCTGAGATAGTTTTGGATGAGCTGCCGTGTTCAACTGTTTGCAGCCAATCAGGATCTGCCACTGCACCAACTCCAGTGGCTGTCCTGGCATTAGATGATTTAAATCCATTTGAAGCACTTAAATGGATTGATGATACAGATCGGCCTTACAATGTTAAGCCCAATTTTGGCTTGGAGAATTTTTGTAAATCCTCTTGATTCATGTCTCTGCCATTTTAAATCTAAAAACGGTTTCCCTGGTTATAAAATATAGTCAAAATGGCGGTAGAATCAGCAGCTGCTTCAGTCAACACCCTCCTCCAATAACATCTTCATGGGGCGATGGAACCCTTTGTTGAGGGTATTACCAACCCAAATTTCCCCCATGATTTTAATGAGGATGTGAAATATGAAATTGAGGAGCTCACTTTTGGTGCGAGCTGTGCCTGCATTGATGCAGCAAAAACCTCTCTTTTGACCTCAATTATCCCCCAAACCCGCCAGCAAATCAAGTCTTTCGCTTGTGTGCCTGCTCTCGTCACTTTCTCTGAGCATCAACTTGCTCAATATGTTGAGGTGATGGACAACGCTGGCCTCATTAATGAAAAAAACCCACAATTATACCTCCTTATGTCACATGTCGCTGATGCCCCAACCACTATGTTGTCTGCTATGGTCTGCCAGCTAAAGCGGGCGTAGGAAAAAAAAGTTCTACAAAGCTTCCTCACCTTCTGATATGGCTTCCTAGGCTGATAACTTAGGGGCTATATTAGGATCTTTTATTTTTAATAAGCCCTTTATTTGGCTCATTCACAAATAAGGTTCGTGGTGGCTCCCCCTTTTAGGTTGGGCACCACTAGTTCTAAAAAAGAGAGTGTTTTGCTTAAGATCAATGGATACCAACTGTTGGTGCTACCAGACTGCACTAAGATCATGGGGTAGAGCAGGTCTGGTTTTTCTGAATAATTGGCGCACAAGTGGTGTCTGTGGGACAAGAAGTGTAGCGGCTCACATAGGGGCAGTGTAATCATTGTATATGTGAAGCTCCCATGACCGAGTCCCCTGTAGTAACCATTAAGTCTAATGCCTGGGCCACCTTGAGGTCAATAAAATTACCAGAAGTGCCGGTATCCACTAAGGAGTTTATTACAGTGCACCTCAAACCTACAGTGATATTGAAAGAAAACAAGAATAAAGTGCAATCAAATTTATTGAAGCTATTAATGTTTCATGTACCAATTTTGGCATCTATGTCCGCAACCAGATTGTCATGGTATTGGGGTTTCTTGAGAAATTAGGATGAAATTTCTGCTGCTTGGGCATAGGATAGAAGGGCTAAAGTAGGGTCTGCTAGTCTGTTAATGGCCTATGTGGTTAAGTTTTCATTGGTCAGATTTCAGAGGCATTCTTCTTTAATTCATTCTATCATTTCGAGTTAATAAGGGATACCACCAGCGCTTCTGGGTTCACCAGGATAAAGAGTGTACCTGGGGAGTCTATTTGCCACGTCACTCATAAGGTTCATAAGTTTGGGTCCTCAGGGGTCAGGCTGTACCACAATAATCCTGGGGATGCAATGCGGTAGGTCGCAGTGGCCTCTCAGTTGTGGGCCAACTGGCTGTTTTTATGAATGATATGGGTTTTCCCTAGGGTGTGGGAGAGGGGGTACCAACTTTAGTATTCCGCTGAATTGGGGCCACGTGGGGGAATAGGGGGCGATGGTGAGTACTTCTGGCGCGTGTAGATTGATAGCTTGGTGTCCTTAATCACCAGGTGAGCTTGGATGTTCTGTCAGTGGGTTTGTCCAATTCCTCATCTTCATAGCTGAATGCCTTATTTTCTCCTTACAATAGCACAAGCACGCCCTTATTGTGTTTGGACGGGATTTCTGTTGTCCCAGTGGTATGGCCTTAATGGAGCCAGTTTCTTATTCCCTTTTGAATCAGTTTAGGACTCCATCTGTTGAGCAAGTATATATGCTCCCTCCAAGGTCTAAGATCCATTGTACCATGTTGCGTGAGACCTCACCCCCTTGGTTAAGGGAGGCCTGAAAAGTGGCAATGACAATACAATATGGGAGTTGAGGGAGTCAATTATCTGTCATAATGCCTTGATATGGTTGTTATAGTTTGGGGAGAGGGCCCATCAGTGAGATAGAGAGTAGATGATTTGTGTTATTGACGCTGGGCGGCTACCATTGTTGTGACAATAATGAATAGATAGGGAGGGGCCTCCCCTAAGTGAGAATTCTGGTAAAGTACAATGCAAGCACACGTTTTTGCCTATATTTGCAGGGGTTTTGAAAGGGCTAATGATTGCTGTTCCTCAAAGACCTCCATGTTGCCTGTTAGGGTGGCTCACTGACTTATTCCAGCCAGAACTCTTTGAATCTTCCTGCTATCTCATCTGAAGGGCAGTAGGTGTGCCCTATCAATGTAAAGCTGCAGTATTTGGCACTCAAAGGGGAAGATTGGTTGTGCTGCCCTGGCAAGGAGCACTTGTTTAATAGCTCAAATTAGTGTAATCCAGGGCAAAATTGTCAGGAGGGGCGCATAAGGTCATATAGGCCTCGTTCAGCTGTCAAATGACTTAGATAAAACAGGTCTTTGACCATTGGTAACACTGCAGTATTAAGTGGCTGGGTTATGTCATAAATTTTGCAAGCAAGGAAAGACTTGTTTTCAACCATGGGTATATAATACCAATGACAGCATCCATAATCCACACGGCTTCGCCATTCTGAGGATTTATGAGTAGGATCCACTGAGGGAGAGGCACGGAAAGTATTGTCTATGAACAATACTGTTCTCACTATTAGGCTAAAAAACTGTAACTAATTTTCCCAAACCCCCAATATTTGGGGGAACAATTTGTCTAGGTGGGGGTACTTGTGCCTGCTTTCTGGATTGGGCTCAAATTCAGGAATTACCTTAATGCACACCTAATAGTGGTAATGATCACTATACTCTACTTTTGTGACCTCTGGGCTTCTCATTGGCGTCCAGTTCTGTTGTGATGGTTTCTTTGATCTGGTCTTAAGCAATGTGGATTGCCTATTCAACTTTGCATTTTTGCTTGGGGCAGGGATCATTGCTCGCATATCCTTGAAGGAGGTTGTATAGTTATCTCCCTGGGGTGAGATCCTTTGTATTCTTCATTAAAAATGCTAAAACTGAGAATACCAAGTAAATAGCTACCGCTACTATGGAAAATAACAAGTGAGGGCCCTACATTGGTAGTAATAATTTTGTTGGAGAGGACATAACCTTTAATCCTAATAAAAGGAAAAAAATCTGTCTCTCTTAGAATTATCTTTTTTCAAGGGATAGTAGAAAATAACCCAGCATTCTATGGTAGTAAGAGCTCTGGGTTTTTTATTAAAAAAGGGGAAGCCCCACATACTATTATAAAAGGGTGGTTTTGAATATTCCAAGGGACGCTGGAAATTTTTCCATAGGGTTTTTGTTTCTTCCATTATTCACTGGAACCTCTGGAATTTAATATGGCGTTTGGCTCATGCGATGCTTTGACTTAAGGATCTTTGAAAACTTTTTAAGCACCAAATTTTTTATTCCTATTTCCTCTGTGGCTGCTTCACCCGCACAAAATTCTTTGATTGCTGCAACCAGGGGATTATTATTTCATTTGTTGGGGAATTTACCTTCAATTAGGCATGGTGATTTTACCCATATGTAGATTCAACCTTAATCTGCTATTATGATTGTAAATATATTAGAATATTTACTCAAATTTGTCTATGTACGCCTCAGCGGATTCTTTAATGATAGGTGTGGTCAGGGAATCCAATAGCTTGAGGTTAAGATTGGCATATTCTAGTAGAGATAGTGGCAACCACCTCTCATCAATGCTATGTTCCAAGTACACTATCTTCTCCAGCTGCAGTACTCAGTGTCATGGAAACGGCAGAAGAAGTTTAGACTGGCCTGCCAGTCGGGATGCATAAGCACCCAAAAAGCAAGCCAGATTGCCAGAGGCATTGCTGACCAAATGACGTTGTATGGAGCCAGGCATCACAAAATGAAAAATTGTTGGTGTAGAACAACAGTGAGTATGATCCCAATGACAAACCACAATGAGCCCATCCCAGACCCAGGGAGCCTTGCTGCAGGGGATGGAATCACAGAAATAGTTTCAATGAGTTCATTGGCATATGGAGTCATTTCAACTGGGGAGGCAAAGAGAAGGATTCTCACTTGTAGTTATTGGATTTAAGGTCACAAGATCCCCATGTACTGTTGTTGGAAGTTCATGATAGTAGGGTCATAATGTCAAAAATATCTGACTCGCTGAATCCAATCAATGGCAGAGGGGGCCATAGTGACCATAAGTACTGGTAGAGCCCATCTGGTATATGGACTGACAGGCCGCTAGGGAAACACCATCAGAGATATGGCCAGAAGGATCAATATAATGAAAAAATTGATTGGTTTTTTGGCAAACTTTTATTGAAAGGAAAGGAAGAAAATTGACCAACAATTTTCTTAGTGAAATGCAACTGATTTATTAATGGTCAATTGATGTAGTGACAAGCCAGGATCAAGACCCTCAATTTTGACCTAACCGGTGAATTATTTTGGGAAAGGGTGGTTTAGTTCCCTGGGAACTGACATTAAAAATTTTGGCAGCAGGCTGAGTCACTGTTGGTTTAACCTCAAACGTCCAAACTGAGGCTCAGCTACGTTTCCAACGGTTGGCATGATGGCGTTTGGCCTGATGAGTAACGGGAATCCCCCAAGGCCACCCCACATAGGGGCAGGTCCATTTGGTTGGGAACAAGTTTGGGACGCCCAACCCGCCCACGCTCAGTTGCTGGGCTGTTTGTTTGGTCAATGGCATCGCATCAGCCACAACACCTGAATTGTCAGCAGGGGGCTTCAAACCCTTGTCAGTGATGTCCAATGCTGTTGCCTGCCTGTCAAGGATGATCCCTGACAACTTTGGTAGAGAGGTGATTTGTTCAATCATCATGTTAATCAAATTGAAACCGTCAGGCATTCCAGCCAATAAATTAGTCTTCATAACTTTATGACCATTTGAGATCTGAATACTGGGCAGATTGCCACTCGAATTAGTTCCAATTGATTTCAATTCAGCGATCTCAGTGCGGATTTTGCTAATTCCCCATAACAGTTCTGCCAAGGTGAGTGTGGGTACTGGGGGTGGAATCCAAAGCGGAAGAGCTGTTACCCAGCGCTTGTCTACTATGTGAGCGAGATTGCCCTGAGTAACGAGGGTTGCCACCATCCTCTTCAGTGCCTTCTTGCTCAGGAACAGAAAAATGGCCTGATCAACACCCAGAGGACGTTCCCCGGGACTTACACTCAGCTTACATTCCCTTTCTTCATTAAGAAGTCGTGCAGCATTATGTCAATATTGATGGCTGTGGCAAGGACCCTTAAACTATGGATCAAGGTAACTCTCCATCAGGTCTATTAGTCTTCTGCTTATGTAGAATGAGTCCATGGAAGGCCTATCCATTAGAATGACAATAACAATTTCAAAATGCCTGTATATCAGATTTGTACATGCTCTATAGATCATCAAGATATCTAACTCCTTTAGAAGGTGTAAGAAGCCAAGTATGGGATGTTAAGAAAAGAAAAGTTTGGAAAATAGCAACTTTAAAATTATAAAAAAATTAGAGTAATACTATTTTTATTACTGAACTCTTAAACTATTCATGAGACCTAAAACTCCCTAACTAAGTATACTTTCATCAAGAGCTGAGATGAGCATCCTTATATTATATATTTTACTATCTTTGGTTGTATTCTAATTTTTTGTAATTTTAAGAAAACTAAATTACAATAATTTAGATTGTTCACTAATTTGAAAAATTCTACTAATATCATTATTCTAGACTGGTCATTTAATAACACTTTTGTAACTCAATATGACTATTAACTCATTAAAAAATCTTAAAAAATGGCAAACTCTTGTCTCTCGGAGGTTTTTCTCCTTTTTACAGTCTTTGTAAAAGATTAGAATTTCTATTGAGTTACAAAGAATTTATATTATAGACTAATTTATGGACCATAAGGACAACATGACTCCTAATATTGACCTTCTGTTTGTGTAATACAAGGCCTCATAATAAATACTCCCTGTAGAGTTATCATAAATACTAACACCTAATATTATCCTGTCATAATTAGATAACACTGAGAGGACAGATTGTTTAAATAAGGCTGAGAAGGATGAGGCCAAGGGGACCATGTTGATAGGCCCGCCTGACCTGAAGCACACCATGGACCAATTCTTAGTAAGAGCAAGATATTCCTGAGTTAGGTCTGGGAGTATGCGTGATGATTGGGGGTGTGTTACATCCATGGCATTAAATGCTTCAGCTATGTTTAAAATTGACAGGTCATTAAATTTAATTGGATAATGGGGCTTCAGTCCAGTTTGGTTAACAGTATTTCTAAATCCAGTAAAATTATGTTTCAGTCAACCACGTGAGTGTGAGCTTACTCAAGCTATAGTATGATGATAGATGGAAAGTTGCGTTTATTGACAATGTTGGGTGCAATGCCTCTCATAATGGAACTTAATCCCCACAATTGCTTAAAAGTGATTTTTTTGAGACCAACCTTATTTCATTAGTCGACTTGTTTAGAAAAAACCCGTTTATTTCTATCAGATAGTCCCTTGATTTGACCTTTTTGAAGACCTCCTCAAGGAGGTATCGAATTGTATAGCTCACTTTATTTTATCCAAATTATCCATAATTTTCTTTCCCCTACAGGAAATCCAGAAACCAACAATATAGAGGCACTTAAGGAACTAGATTAAGATTTGCACTTGGTAAGGGAATCCTCCTTGGGGTCTAACCAAACTCTTGCCAATTTGGTTTATCTCGTGATTTATTTAGTTATAAACTACCTTGGGTCCTTTTGGTACTAGCACCATTCGCGGTGCCTTCTTCCTTGTGTTATCAGAAGTTTTCCCTGGTTGTCTGGTTGGTATTCCCCATCACCTCTCAGGGAATGTGAGAGTTACAGATAATCTTTGACATTATTTGAGAAACCCTTCTATTATACGTTTATTAGAAATTTCTGATTGGGGCTCTCTCTGAGCATCAACTGGGTACGCTGGCCGTTTGTCACAGTTATTATACTTCTTATCACGGCGTTTTCATTTGGTTTACTTTGGGTAAAATTAAGAGTTATTCTTTACACAGCCAACTGGGAGATCCATACCCTTCATGATTGTACCTGGTAGCTTTGCAACCTCCAGGATGCTGCTGTTATTATTCCAAGGTCTAACCCAGAATTATTTCTGAAAATCAGCTAGCTCTAACTTCCATGACTTCTAATGCTTCTATCCCAACAAAATATAAAAATCTCTCATCTGACCTCTTGCAAAGTTTGTTTGCTATATAGCTTGTCCCCTGGTGCAGCAGGCTGGGTCTTTACTGTATTCTAAGAACAACCTCATCTATGTAAGTCATAAGAGGTTTGGAATGCCTTCTAAAAGCATGTCATGCTAATGTGTCTTTCTTACAAACCTTCTTTGGGTTCTTCACTCTCCACCAGGTAGGACGCCCCTTGAGGAAGTATATAAATAAATTACGGTTAAACCCAGATTTTATCTCTGTCTGATGTAGTAAAAATGTCATTTCTTTGTTCCATATTGGATACTCTTAAAAGGTGTCAGACATTTGCCCTCCAGGCTTCTAGATAAGAATGTTTCAGGGCAAAATTGGCTGAAAAGGGGAAATATTGGACATTTACAAGTCCCCAATAAGAAACAAGATTGATTTAAATATAAATGACGATTTTATTGGACAAAAGGCCATGGCCAATTCTTGGTGGAACCCTGCAAGTTTGGGTAACAGGATTTTAATACTTTATGAGCAACTAAACCAACATCTGGCAGTTAGATTACACTGACCATGAAGCAGACCATGGGGCATCCATTGGATGGTACTCCCTCAACCATGACCAGGTCCATTCAAGCACCTATGCGGGGACCACCCCCTTTTATAGGCGTGGCAGGGGTCCCCCAAGGTGAAATAACGTTATTAAATGAGGATTGGCTAAAAACTATCAAATCATTAACCCATGAGTACGTTTTAGATAATCATAATTCCCCCATTCATTGCTCCACCTAAGTGAAGTTGGTTTTTCTGAGCTTCAATAGGCTAAAATCACATTTTCCTAATTTGAATAGCCCAGGCTATCCAAACGTTGAGCCTTGATGCTTTATATACTACTATCGCTTTATTATATATACTCTCTTTTAACCCATGACGGCACCTAATATAAAACTTTAAATTTAAACTTTTTAGTATCTCTAGTTTTCTATTATTTTCCTACCAGCGGTAAGAAAAGCCCTTGATTTACATTGTTGGATTCAAGACTTTTCTCTCTCGTTGCAATCACTTTTGCAACATTTATTCAATTCAAGTCTGGAAAAAGTTTGATAATCTCACTGAGGAGATTAGTTGACGCCCATGTTGGGGAGCAGTTGGGCAAGTAAGGTCAAGGGCACAGGTGTTGGCCCCGCAACATCTAAAGTTCGCAAATGCCCCAGTGAACCTGGAGGAATAGATAAACTTAACAAAAAACTGGCGGTAATCATTTCCCCAGAAATTTTAGCTTGGTAAGCGCAATGCAACCAGTACATCAATACGCCGCACTCCCAACCACTCTCATTAGTGGAACATGGAGTATGGGAATTCCTGGATATTCAGCAGATGGCGCTTTGGTAAAAGTTTTATGGGGATGTACAAACTCATTTCCTGAATGCAGTGTACATCGCACCTCATTCCATGCCATGCGGTTGGCTGGATCTAGGTTTTGAGAGCAAGGAAGCGGCGGATGAAGCTGCAATGGTGCGGGTTGTAGTAGACCTCCCAGATTGTCAGTGGGTCATCAATACTAAGCGCACCCAGTGGACAAAATCAAACCAAATTTTCGTCACTTTCAACTTTCTGCCCACTATGGTCAAACACACCGTACTCAAACAACACCTGAAGGCTGGGCTCGCCATATATGGTGAAATACAATCCTTCAAAATGCAGCACTTTACGATAATGCCAAACCTGTGCACTGGTAAAGCTATTGTAGTTCTAACCCAAGCTGAGGGATAGAGAAGGATCTAACCCAAATCCCATATACCGCTTATGTCAACATTGAATAACATGCCACCCACCCTTTCAGGGTCACCGTGGACAGCGCACCTCCAATCTGCGCCTTCTGTAGCGCTTTTGGACATAACGCCCACACCTTCCCCTCCAAGGAGTGCATTAAATATCAAGAAATTCCCTCAGATTTAATGGACGGAGGTGAAGCCCACTATGAACCAACTGCTGATACAAAGGCAGCCTTCCTGTGGGGAGCGTAGGGATGCTACTTACTAGTGAAGCCAATATCCCCTCAAGAATGGAAGAAGGCCAAACAGGCCCGCAAGGCAGCAGCCAAGGAGGCGGCCAAGACCGCTTCAGCTATCCCGCCCTCCCAGCTCCAGGAGGACATTAAGACTTTTGCGGTGGAAGCAGCTCATGAATCCCTCAATCAATCAGATTGGGACGCCCAAGCCAATTGGGACCCCCAAGCCAATCACTCGCTGGGTGAATTGGTTTCACCTGATCAATGCACCTAAGAATTGATTGGAACCAAATTAGTCTCCAACTTTCCTGCCAACATTTCACTTCCAAGCGTTGGTGCGCCGCAAATGCATGCACCGCAAAAATCTCATCCTGCAGTGGGAAAAAAAGCGAAGGCAAAAGCCAACGTAAACCCAACTGCTAAGGCTACCCATACCGTCAATTACGTAGCATCACATACCCGAGGTGCCAACAGGCGCCGTGAAGAACAAGAGAAGGCCAAAGGGCTTGGATGCCCTTCCCCTCACACCTAAGGTGCAATGGGGGGAGCCTTTACTTTAGGGATGTTGAACATCGCCGGACTCAAGGCCTCGCCATCCCAGGCTAGGAAACTGAGTTTTTTACAACAAAATTTACTGTGAATATCCTGGCCATTCAGGAGACCTACTGTCCGCGCAGTTTTAAGGAAACATGGAAAACCATGCTCCTCTCTTCCTCTCCTTCTGGTCTGAGCACTGTGGGGTGCTAGCTCAAAAGAACAATAATTTAAAATTTTCATCATCTGACTCCTTACTTGGTGGCCGCGTTCTTGTAGTCACTTTTTTGTGGGATAAAGTGCACGCTATTGTCAACATTTATGCCCCGACCTGTATACGAGAACATCGGGAATTTTTCTCATCAGCCAATTACATTCCATTGCCCCCTGACCCTTTCATTGTTGGTGACATGAACTGTTGGTTGAACCCATCCACTGACCGCTGGCCTTTCTCACCTCCACCACCACAGGGACACGTTGAACTCCGTGTCCTCAAGGCCACCCTAGGGTTGGTCAATACTTTGCTGCGTCATGCTCCGCTCCTTGATAACATGTCACACCCCCACGTCCACAACGGCCAGTTAAGATCCATGTCCCGCATTGACCTTATCCTTGCACTGTTGAAATTTTGTACCCAATTTTCCCATTTCACCATGACAAAGATCGATTTCTCTGACCACAGGTTGGTTTTTATATCCTTCCATTTATTCAACCCAGCAGCTTGTGCTCCGAGTTGGTGCAAACTTCACCCAGCTGAAATTGCATTGCTGAGATTTTCCTTGTGGATGGAATCCGTGACCACAGCTCCAAAGTTTATCACACCATTTTGTGCTGATCCAATATCCACCTGGTCTGCCTTCAAAGCGGACACAATCCTCTAGGCTCGCCACCTTTCCTCCTGTCACTCACGATCTGCCTTGGCAGTCATCTCGTGCGCTCTGGCAGAGTTGTCCCACCTGGAGTCCAATGTCCCAGCCTCGGGCTACAGCCCTACTTGGGGTCGCAAGTGGGTGGAAGTAGCCACCCACCTTAACGCTCTTGAGAGACAACACAAGCATCGGGTTAGTGTTCAGTACAGAGCTAAACACATCACAGCGGGTGACACATGCTCCGCTTACTTTTTTCAAAAATTCATTGCACCTCGCTAGAGCTTGGCCTGCACACAGGTGAAAAGGCCAGACAATCCCATATTAGATACGCCAGCCAAAGTGGCGATCGAGATACAAAACTATTACTCCAAATTGTACCCATCTGAACCAATTCCACCAGCCAAAATGGCAAATTTTATCAATAGTGCACACATCTGCACCGGTTCCCATTTCCTGGAGTTGATGAATTTGATTACTCCAGCCGAACTCTGGTCTGCCATCCACGGTGCACCATATAGGAGATGCCCAGGCCCTGATGGCATTCCTTATGAGTTCTATAAGAAGTATTTCAAGTATTTATCCCCACTGTTGCTTGCCTCTCTTAACCAGTGCCTTTTGGAAACGCGCCTTCTACCAGGAAGGCAAGAGGCCTACACCATTATGCTATTCAAAAAAGGGTATAAGCTAGACTTGGCCAACTGGCGCCCCATTTCTCTAACAAACAGTGATACTAAAATATTTTACTAAAATCATGGCTAACCGTCTAGGGATTGTTGCCTCTGCTATCATCTCCCCGGAAAAATTTGGTTTCATACCCAGAAGGTCGATTTGGGACAATATACACACCATGGCCAACGCCTGTCAGCCCACGGCCTCTGGTGCACTAGTATTTTTGGACCAACAGAAGGCCTATGATAGAGTTAACTGGATTACCTCAGGGCCTGCCTCCACCAATTCCGCCTACCCCTCGCTTCATCAATTGGGTGATGCTGCTGACGAAATCAGCCAAAATGGCTGTGCGTGGCCCTGGCTCCTCACTGATGTAGTTTTCCCTCAAAGGGGCCTCTGACAAGGGGACCCTCTTAGCCCACTCTTATATAACTTCAGCTCTGACCCACTTCTTCGAAACATGAATGCACGCCTCACTGGGGTCCATGTGCAAGGCCAAGCCCCGGACAAAATGTTGGCATTTGCTGATGACTGTGTTGTTGGGGTGTATAACAATCATGATGCACGTGCGCTTGAAGCTCTTATCCAGGTTTACTCCAGGGTAAGTAATGCTGCACTCAACGCCTCCAAAACCAAAATCATTCTCCTTGGTCGGTATCAAGCCCGCTGGGCCTCAGCGCCCTGTTTCCTATCCGCCCCATCAGCTAGCGCACGCGCTGGCTTACCCTGCCCACCCCACACCGCCCCACTTGTGCTCCCCTTTGTGCCAACCTCCACCGTTGGCCCAGTCCGCCATTTGGGGTGTGGTTGGAGGCAGGCAGGTATGCCTCAACGGTGATGGAAAACCATATTCTGGACAACGTGACAAAATGCATTTCCTCCCTCAGAACCCGTCCTACTTCCCTTACCAGCAGGGTTGTACTAGCCAACTCTATGCTCCTTTCCAAAGTTTGGTTTGGGGCCCACATCATTGCTTTCTCCTCAAGTTTCTTCAAATCACTGTATGCCCTTCTGCAAGAATGGCTTTGGTCAGGCCGCCCACCGCCAGTGCAACTATAGGTCATGTTTGGCCCTCGCCATAGTGGAGGTATGGGCCTGCTCAACTTTGAGGCCCATGCTGCCAAAATCCTTGGCACCTAGATTGCTGCCATTACCAACCCTACAGTTTCAGCCCAACACTGGTCCCGCGCGGCCTGCCTCAAATTTCTCCCACACCCTGGGCCTAAACAACCCGTCCCACCCACACTCTCTGTTGAAATATCTGGCTTCCCATCCTTTGGCAGCAGGTCCACATGGGACAACACCACACTTTAAACGGATCCTCCTCTCCATGCGGAGCGCTGAGTGGAGGATTCATATTTGTGGACACACAGCCCAGAGGGAGCGCCCCTCTCCTCGGTTCACCCAGGAGGTACAGGTACTACCCACTATGAACGGATTGATGCCCACGAGGCCCCATACCTTGTCCAGGGTGGACTACCTGGACATGATGAACATCCCCTATCCCCTTGATACCCAGAAAGCCATTTAAAAGTACGCCCACCACCCTCTTCTGCAGCCCCATATCCATTCTCATGTATGGCACTGCTTGAGATGGGTGTACCATACTGCTAAATGCTCTAACGCTTTACACTCATCCTGTGTCGTGTGTGGTCAGTACAAAACGCTGTTTCACCACCTGGAAAAGTGCCCTCCATCTAAAGCGATATGGTGTGAGGTACAACGTCTACTTTGCCAGGATCAGGCAAAGCCCTTCAGTTTGTCTAGGGATATGTTTGCTTTATCAATGGCCTCCCCTCTTCCACCCTACCTCCATGCTTTGGTGGTCGCAATCGCCATTTGGGCTATCCACACGATTGTCTTGGATGCCATCTCAGGCTCCACCCCCACCCTCCAAGAAGCTGTCCGCCGGTTCCAGTCACACTTAGTGGACCATTTTCATGCGTGGATGTTTGGATACCTCCCACCACGTCGCCACCAGTTAGTCTCCTACTGGTTCCCAGTTTGGTTCATCAACTCAGACACCTTCCTCCACACGTGCTCAATAGTGGCGCCAGCCCCTATACACGTGGCCCCCTTCCCAGAGTGGCGTTCCCACTGGCAACAGGAGACAGCATTAGCTTCTATGGGGTGCCCTCCTATTACATGTGTTTCGTTTTCTTTGGTGTCTTATTGGAAGTGTCCGTCCCCAGGTTGGCCTTCCCCACAAAAAATTTAAAATTTAAAATACATTGTTGGATTTAAGGAAGAAAGCACCAGCGAGCCTTTTTCTAAGCCAAAATCCAACAAGTGGTGCTCACTACAGGGGCGCCTGTACACCACAAAAAACGATGGAGAAAAACCCTCAGCTAGCTTCCATTGAACTCCAGCTAGCTAGTGCTTTGTCTTGCCTTAAACATCTTGAGCAGCACTCACTACAATGCTATGTTATAAGAAAAACCCCTCTGCGAGACAAGTTCATAACTGGTGAGGGCAGTATTGCCTTCTTCTTTTATGTCTATGGATCTGCAATGAAAGGAAAACTGACCAGCAAAATAATCCAGTACATTCTACCTTGCTTAAACCACATAGATCAAGAAATAATGGCCCCACTGTGGTCAACCTCAGTACTTGGGCATATGTTCAAGCAAGCGATGTTAGACGAATTTGGTTCTAAACAAAGTTGCAGCGACAAAAACAAGCCTTTATATGCCTTAGTTTGCAAGAGAGAGAATCAATCACCTCTCTTGTTGAGTTCTTCTATAATAAAGCTCAACCTTTGTTGCTTGCCCAAATGCTCCCTCTCTTAAGGATGCAATTGCAGCTATTTTGGCTGGCTTGGCATCTCATCACTCCTTGGCTATGCATCTCTCTTCTGTAAAGCGCAACTTCAAAACTGTATGGATATCAAGAAGGCTTTATTAGCGGTTGCAGATATCTATGAGCCTGACCCTACACAAAGAGTTTTGAGCCAAGCATCTACGCCAACCACATTAGCCTCTACTATGGCTGTTTCCTTCCGGAAACCTGCTTATGCGGAGTTTCCATTTCAAAATACTCCCTCTTCTAATAAATATAGTCAGATGGTAATCGCCGTGATAATGCAGTGCTCCCCTTCATCTTCAGTTCAAAACTCTCAGTTGAAGTCAGTCATACCTTTGCCTTGCCCATCGTCATCTTCAGAGCGGCCATTCCAAATGGTTTCAAAACCTACTCAACAGTATAAACCCCTTTCTCAGGTCACAATCACTCCCACTAACAATGGGTTAGATGACCAGGTCACAAAGGCTAAACTGCCTGTTTCGCAGGAGCACCCAGACACTGAATGACCCAAAGCGGTTGAAATTAAATAATTCACTTCCACGGCGCTAAACCTTCAACTTCTCATTCAGCCAACTTTAGTATGAAACCTGTCTCCATGAGGCAGCCCAAACCTCCTGCTTCGAACGTCAAAACTTGAGCTGTGACAATTCCAACGCCTCCCCCAAAAGTTAATAAGGTGGTGGAGCAACCCCAGAACTTATCATCTCATAAGGGAAGTCCTAAACCTACCCCACCTCCTATGGGCTCACTAACCTGCATTGATAACCCCTCTCACGACGAGTCTGAAGGGCATAATGAAGACGTTGGTCAATAAGTTTTAATAGCTCCAGGTGAAGTGGAGGTACCTGATCAATTGAACCTGGAGAGAGTGAATTGGCTAAGATCCTTTGTCAAAATTTTAACCAAATGGAATTCTCTTATGATTTATCATTATTTAGGATGAAATGGCCAATACTGACGGAATGGCACATTGACTGAATTTTATGTTATTTAATTTAATTGCTGGGTAGTTGCTCCCCAAATTGGGTTGAGCCAAATCCAAGTATTCCGCCAAGTTTGGAAGAGAAGATTAAATGGAGCCAATTGCTGGCCTAATTGGTATAAGGATCATCAGCGACTAATAAGCCAAAGATGATCCACTTGAATTGACTGTTCAATGTCAGCGGATCCAAAAATTATGAGTTTGAGGTGGCCGAGGTTGTTCCAGCGCCTCATTTATTATAATAAATTATCACCTGAATAAGGCGATTCCTAATCAATCAACTGAAACGAGTTGAGAAGAGATGTCAGCAAGATACCAAGATATACTGAGTCAAAGCGAGTGACCAAAGCTGTTTCTGGTGCATTATAATCAACTCAAAAGGTCAAATCCAAATTCAACGTTTATTTAGATTAATCTTTTATATAGCTCACTGGCAACTTAAGTCTGAGGATGAGCCAAAACTAATTTGGACATCAGGAATGATATAGTGAGAAGGTCAACGCCAACGAAGAGAATAGTGCAGTGGAAGGATAATATGAGTGGTTGGCTGGAAAAACTAGCAGAAGAGCCAATAGGTCAGCGGTGGGCGCAGTAGCCCTTTTGTATATAGTATAAATACCTGACACTTCCCTTTCAATAAACATATCCCTTTGCCTAATCTACCTTTTGTTATAAGTTTATATTTATTTCTTTGGATAGGGATTAGGCTGGGGGATCCCCAAATGGTGCGGGTGACACACAAAGGGGTCAGACGGCGCTGCTGGCCCCATGCCTAAGGCAAAATGGCAAGTGCTGACCAGTCTTCATACTGGTTGGCCTGCGAACTAGAAAGAACCCATAGTCGATTTTCTGACAGTAGTACTCACTACAGGGGGACTCTGCTGCTGAGCTGCTTGAGTAGTTGGAGGTTTGGTTATGGAGTGGCAAAAGCCACTGGTTAAGACCAGCACTCCTTTGAGGGGGCACTGAGGGTCTTGGACCACCATCAGGGTGGGTAGCACTTGAGGATACCATCTGGTTAAGTGTGGGGCAATGTTGGGATTTTAACCAGATGGATCCTTCTGATAGTATCAGATTTAGGGTCTTTGGTTATTCAGTCATAAATGCCGACTAATTACCTAGTTTGATACTATTTAATGATCTAAAAATATTAATCTTAGGATCAGCGGATTTCCAGTTCAGCGCTGACTACAAAGATTGTAGGTGACTGTGGGAATTTCCAGCGGAAAGCTGATGTATTCATTTACAAGCATCTGCTAATGATTTGACTAACTTGAATTTGAGGTCAGTGAAATCTTATCCCTGCATCAACTGCCATGATACTTGAATTTGGGATTTTCTAGCGGAAAGCCAAAGTATTTGTTATCAATCATTTATGAATTTGTGACTAATTCAAAGCACTGACGACCATGCCAAGGATGCTCAAAGTTCTATTCAATTACGAATTTATATACAAATGGCCAAAAAAAATTTGACTGAGGATGGATTGACCTAATATTAATATTTCGTGGTCAGATGAGTTGATCTGGAGGGAATCACTATGAAGTATGGTGAATGAAGAGATGATCTAATAGAGCCATGGCATCAATGTGGCCGATGGGTTTTCCAGTAGTGATTGGCCAGAGAGTACTTGTGCACAGTAGCCCTGAAAGTAGTTTAAGTAGTCGTTCATTCCCTCTTACTTAACATCTCTCGTTTGCCTATCTTTCCTATTTTTTAAGTAGCTTAGAGCAACTAGAGTGGGGAAGGTAGTAATGGAAATTCCTAATAGGTGCAGGTGATTATGCCTGGAGTGGCCATCGCTACCAGTTCCCATGCCTCATCCCTATGAGGAACCAGCGGGAACCTGGCCAGATGGCTACCAGAAGATGTTCTGACTGGCTGCCAACCTTGTGGGGTGCAGCGTGGGAGTGCCATAACCAACCAAGATAGGGATGGACTCGCCAGGCATGCCCAGATGGGTTGGTGAAGGGTCGCAAGGGTGGGGCAGTGCAGAAGTGCCTGAGCAATCCAGGAAGGGGGCAGGACTTGCTAGGTCACACACTGAGGAAACCTGGGGCTAAAGGCGAAGCCGTTGGTGGTTGGTTGGTGGGTTGGATGCAGACTTGTAGGGGTTGGTACATTAATAAAGGCAAAATGTCAAAAGGCCAACCAGTCTTCATACTGGTTGACTTGGCACACTAGTGGAGCTCATGGTCAATTTCGTGACATCCCCCATCAAACTTATCTTCAGCAAGTAATAAGGGTCTCAAGATTATTGACACTACCAGTGATGCGGACCAGCTCATTGCCACATTTCTCTAATCTGCCCAGTGTGTTCATACCCTGCAGACTATCCAGGAAAATACCCTGAAACTGCCAAATGACTAGCCTCCACTTTCCATCTAAAATAGTTCTTCGCTTTTCCCCCAACTTGGGTAGTACTTTAACTAAAATGGAGGTCATCATAAATGGAGTGCGGGTTAAAGCTATCCTTGACACTGGGTCCCCGGAGAACATTGTGTCAACTAAGCTCACATAAAAAATTAAGCTGGCCCCTGACCTCAAGTACACTCAAGAGTTTAAAACTGCGGGCCCAAACAACACCCGCACCATTGGAGCTTACTCTTCTCTGCTCATTCATTTTGTAAAGCTTTTCTTGTCGGCTCCAGCAGTGGTTTATGACCAATAACACCTACAATCTACTCATTGGAACCCAATTTATGCTCAAATATGAAGGTGTTATTAATTTAAAGCAGGACTATCTCCCCCTGCTTACTTATGAGGTTCCTCTAATTCTGTCTAATGATGAGCTCAATAAAAAGTATTATGTTTGCACAGTTGAGTATTTCTCCTCCGCTTTATCCCTGCATTAAACAACGGCAAAAAGGTACACCAAACTGTTAGCTCCATCAGTGGACACATTAAAGGGTATCCCTTTCTATGCTTCTGAAGAGGTGGCCATTAAGGCTGGGGAACAAAGGGTAGTAGAAATGAAGATTACCATGCAAATCCCACATAAATGCCTACTGCACCTCATTAGCATGGATGGAGTTAGTCCATTAAAACCCAGAGTTTTGCCAGGCGCGTTAGACCCCGCCTATCATCGGCCTACTTTAAATCTTTGCTAGGGAATCTCACCGAGAAGGATATTGTGGTGAAAAAGCATCAGGAGATCGGTAGAGGCCTGCTGATACCCATTGAGGACATTAAGTAAGTCCATTGTATTGGGTCTATGGCAGATATGGGATTACCCGCCAAACAATTCATATATACCCTACCTTTTGTTCATATTTCTGATGAACTGACTCCAGCTGAGCTGGAGAAGGTCCACACCTTACTTGAGGCCTACAGCGACTTTTTCTCCAAAACTGAAAATGTTATGGGCACATGAAGGGGAGGATGCATACTATTGAAATTAGGGATACTAAACCCATTCTCTCCAAGCCTTAAATAAATCAAAAGTTGAGGAGCTACAGATGTGGACGGAGCTCAAACAACTGCTGGACGCTGGGTTGTTAGTGCCTTCCCAAAGCCCTTGGTCATCCCACTTTTATTAATAAAGAAGAAAAATGGAGGTCATTGGGTAGTGATGGACTACCACAAATTAAACAACCTCACCAAGAAGGACAGCTACCCTATCCCCCACATTGATGACGCTTTTGCCCAACTCTCTTGGTCTAAATTCTTCTCTGCATGGACTTGGCTAACGGTTATTGGTAGATGGAACTTTCCCCACAAGACCAGGGGAAATATGCTCTTATTTGCAGTGAGGGTTTCTTACAACCTACCTGACTACCAAAAGGGTTGTGCAACGCGCCCGCCATTTTCCAGCGAGCAATGGATCATATCTTGCAGGATCTAAAATTAAGCTGCATCATCATCTACCTTGATGATATTACAGTATTTTCTAAGACTTTTAATGAACACCTCGTACATCTAAAGGAGATGTTTCAATGCTTACAGGTTTCTAATATCAAATCAAAGCCCTCTAAATGCACATTTTTCCAGAGAAAACTGGATTTCCTTGGACATGCTATCTCACAAGACGGGATACAACTGCTTCAAGATAAAGTTAAAACAATATCCAAGATGCCTGCGCCCAAAACCTTTTGCGACATCCAGGTATTCTTGGGTATGATGGGGTATTACCATCAATTTATATCAAAATTCGCTCAGCTCAGTGAGCCCCTCATATGGTTTTTAACTAATGATACCCCCTTCTATTGGTGTGCTAAACAAAAAGCCGCCTTTGAGACCCTGAAGGCGCTATTACAAAAAAGACCAATTGTCATGATTCTGATATGACTGGATGATAATCTTGGGACAGTTAGGTCGGATTGGGAAGAATCTGCCAAAATGATATCAGTTTCGTTTATTTGAGAGCCTTGAGATGAGGCGATATTGGGATATAATGGGTTTATTATTAGATCGCCTCTAAATAAGGTGATAGGGAAATTTCGACATTTGATGAATACAAATTAAAACGCCTACAATTAGGGCTATAGAGAGCTAAAGAATAACAAACTGAAACGAGGAGAATTGGTGGAACAGAATAGTCCAAGCTATGAGAGCGGTATCATCTGAAGCTGCTGTATATGAGCGAGATGGGCGATTAAGAGAGGGAAGTTATTAATAGTCTAGAGTGAGTGGACAGCGAGTATCCGCTGTATTAATTATATTAAATAAAAAGAGTGTAGTGGGAGCCAGTGCTCCATACTTATTAAATAAGTTTTTTCTGTTGTTTTCAGGAAAATGATCATCATATCGTTGGTCCTATTACTCAGTGGGCCAAACCCTGTGCGAAAATCCCTTGCAGCGTATCTCAACGATTCTGCCAATTATATAACACCAATACTCCGCCACCCTGATTTAAGAAAACCCTTCATGTTGTTCACAGATGCCTCTGACTACGATGTTGGCTATATTGGCTCAATTGGATAAGAATGGAATTGATCATCTCAGTCTTACTTTACCAAGACTCTCAAAAGCTAAGCGTCCTTATAGCATCACGGAGAAGGAGTGCTTGGCTGTCCTGCTCGCTGTCAAACACTACCACCCATTCCTATATGGGACTCCCTTCAAAGTAATCACAGACCACGCCTCTCTAAAGTGGTTGCAGAATATGAAGGACTCTATGGGGCGGTTGTCTCAATGGGCTGTGAAGCTCTAGAATTAGAATATGACTATTGAGCATTGGGCAGGAATGTGCCACATGAATGTAGATGGGTTAACACGGCTGCCCATTCTTCACTTAGATAATAGTGAAGTTGAGAAGCTACATGATCTTCTCATGACTACAGATTCATGGGATGATGAAGATGAACCCATACAAAAAATGCTCACTTGACACTCCCAAAACACCAAGGTGGAAAATGGGAAGCTATATAAATAAGTAGGAGTAACTTTATTACCCTATCTCCGGCCGTCAGAGCGAGTTCCTGTCATCTTGGAGTCCCACATTATTATGGGGCATAGAGGAGTACATAAAACATATGAGTGGGTGAAAGAGTGATACTTCTGGGAGGGTATCTTGGAAACCATAACCAAAGTCTTGGATGCATGCCTGACCTGTAAAAAACAAGCCAGCATCAAGACCTGATATCAATACCAACCTACGACGCCTCAACAAACTTTCCACCCCATAAGTTTGGATGTGGTAGGCCCTCTCTCAGACCACAAGTGGAAATCGCTATATCTTAGTTGGTATTGATCATTTCACCAAATGGGTTGGAGCTGTAGCTCTCCACTATCAGACAGATAAAGCCACGACCGCTTTCTTACACCAATACATTTTCACCTGGCATGGATGTCTTCAGGTCCTCCCAAATGATAATGGAAAAAATTTTACCTCCTGAGTAGTATTTCTCCTTGTCACCACCATGAGAGCGCAACTACTCTTCTCAGCCCCTTATAACCCATCCACAAATGGTGCTGTAGAAAGAGTTAACGGAACACTGGTCTCCATACTCCAAAAAATGGCCAATTCAGACCCTCTCCACTGGGATCTTTATTTATCCAGTGACCTCATGGACTATTGAATTAGTTATCATTGCATCTTAGATATGTCCCCTTTCCATGTGTTGTGTGGCGAGAACCTGAGTTACCAGATCTACTTACAAAAGATTTTCACTGACAGATTTGACCTAGAGAAAGCCATAAAAAACTTGGCCCAACACATCATCCAATTACAAGTGGAAGCTATGACTAACTTGGCTAAGATGTTCACCAAAGAAGCTGAAGAAGCAATGAGCTCCATGTCCCACTCCCTTCCTTCCAAGAAGCTGATTTTGTATCATATTACCACAATAACAGCACTCCTAGAAGTGAGAAGCTAGGTTCAATCTGGGAAGGTCAATTTTCAATTACATACAAGTGAGGGGATGAGTACTTAATCAAATCCCTCACTTTTTGGAGTCACCATCAATTGGGTACATGGACCCTTCCTTTGGCCTTATTCTCCCCTCAACATTTTTGAGGGGAAGATGTTGGACATTTGCCCTCCAGGCTTCTAGATAAGAATGTTTTGGGGCAAAATTGGCCGGAAAGGGGAAATATTAGAAATTTATAAGTCCCCAATAATAACAAGTTCAATTTAAATATAAATGATGATTCAATCAGCCAAAAGACCCTGGCCAATTCTCAGTGGAACCCCACAAAATGGGGTAACAGGATTTTGAATACTGTATAGACAATTAATCCAATATCCAGCAGTCATATTACTCTGACCATGAAGCAGACCATGGGGCATCCATTGGATGGTATTCCCTGAGCCATGACCAGATCCATTCGTGCACCTATGCGGGGACCACCCCTTTTATAGGCGTGGCAGGGGTCCCCCAAGATGAGATAATTTTATTAAATGGTGATTGGCTAAAATTTTATCAAATCATTAACCCATGAGTATGTTTTAGCTAATCATAATTCCCCCATCCATTGCTCCACCTAAGTGAAGTGAATTTTCTGAGCTATGATAGGCTAAAATCACATTTTCCCTAATTTGGAATTCCCCAAGCTATTCAAACATTGAGCCTCAACGCTTTATATACTAATGTCAATTTGTTATATATATTTTCTCTTTTAATTCCATGCGGCACCTAATAAAAAACTATAAATTTAAACTTTTTAGTATTTTCTAGTTTTCTATTATTTTCCTATCTGCGGTGAGAAAAGCACTTGATTTACTTTGTTGAATTCAAGGCAGAAAGCAACAGCGAGCATTTTTCTAAGCCAAAATCCAACAAAAGGAATTCTCCAGTATGGTGGATCCACCATCCAACTTTCATCATCTGCTTATGGCTCTTTGTGGTGTTTTTTCCGCCCCAACTGGAAAAAAGAAGGTAATAGCCATTATCTTTTCAACTGCACTGAACCCTATAATCACCAGCATGAGAAACTCAAGAGCTTCTTTGGAAGCTGAGTCTTGTTTTTTGCTCCATATTTTTGGTTTAAAGGATCTTGAATGTCAGTGGGTGTCTAGCCCTAAGGCTTTAATTACAAGTCCAGTTAATCTAACCACAATATTTTCACCCGCAGAGATCCCTATAAAAACTGTTCTCAAGCACACAAGTGCTCCTTTAGAGATATAGTTTTTGTTTCTTCCAAATCTTTGGATTTTAGTAAATGTGAGGGTTGCTGGGGGTCTATCCCCTAGTTACCAGTGTATCTAAATAGTTTGCTGAATTTGTTTCAACCAAGAAAACCCCTATAAATACAGCTCCCAAAAGCAATGTTTAACCTTTGAATGGGGAATAGGCTCCCACTGCTTCTCCTTTAAATATATTGTATTTTTAGGGTTTTCGTGAGTCTAGACCAAATTGATAGTTGATAAAACTTGAAATTAGTGCTCCTATGGAACTAACTTTCATGGAGCCTGATAACCCCTCATCAAAAGGAAGCATAACCATGTTGGTAATAGATAATGAAGTCAAGCCGCTATTAGATCGGGTATTTTGCCATTTGAAGCCCAAAAACGCCATTTTTGAAGAAAATCATAATTAAATCGAGCCAAATAGAAGCTCTTGTGGGTCCAATTTTGATATCATTTCTGTGTATCACATCAACTCTGAGAACCCTCGATTGCTCCTCAAGCTGACTCACTGAACTGAGGATTTGAACAATAGTTATTTTACAAAATATTGGCAAGTATGATGCTGCTGAGGATACCTTGAGGTTTTTAACCTCAGTGGTAAAGGTTGCAAAGTATCTTTCACCATTATTTGATTAAAACTCACCCTGTGTTGAGGCTAAGTCTAAGGAGGGCCCCTCTGGTGAGCTGTTGGGTTTATCTGTGATTAATAAATATTATCCTGGGAATTTTGCTCTCTGCTACTCTTTCCTCCTATTAAGGGAATTTAGAACACCTATTTTGGTGGATATTGGAGCCTTTGATAAATTTATTGACCTGGACCTTGCCAACTAGCTTGAGTTACGCTATCTAATTGGTAGTAAAATTAGGGAGGGTGCCCCACAGATTATTCTCACACTGAAGGTTCAGGGGTTGGTTGATTATCAAGTGGTCAACTACCGTTTAGCTGTCAGCTTTTTGGAAGTCATAAATATCCTGTACCTAATTATTTTGGGAGTGGATTGATGGCGAATTTTAATATTAAAATCAATTTAGGAGCTAACATTTTGACGTCATCCCTTAAGAATAGACATGAATAAGTAATCCTCATTTTTGAAGTATAAAATCAAGTAAATTTGTCTCTATGACCAAAGTACAAAAACTCAGCCTTGCACCTATGCTGAGGCCCACTTCAGAAAGGACTTTACTTTCCTGGTTGGAAGGATTGGAATCTTTATTTGACATCGATGAATCCCCCCTTGGGTTGGGACCATCTAGTACAAAAAAAGGAATCTTCATTTGATATGGCTTCTACAAATGGCTTACTAAATCATTCTGAGTTTGATTGTGACTATGAACTCACAGTTGACATTTTGCGCATTTCCTCACCCATCTACCATTTGACTTTAGAGAAGAGGAGGATTTAAATGTTTGGGTCATAGAGCAGCTAGCTAAGGGAGCCATATTTTGGCATACCTCTCCAAAATGCTCACCACTTCTTTTTGTGGAAAAAGTAGATGTTACTCTACGTTCTTTCTTAGATTATGCTAACCTGAATAATGTTAATTACCAAATCTGCATCCAATCACAGTGGAGGCACAAACTGCTCATTATGTGGAGAAGGCCAAAGTCTTTTACAAATTGGATTGATTGAATGCTTTTAATCAGATTCAAATCAAAAAGGGGCAGATATGCTCACTGCATACCATACCAGGTAGGGGATTTTCAAATTCTGGGTCTTGCTTTTTGGGCTCAAAAATGCTCCAGCAATTTTCTAATGTTGTACTGATGTGGCCTTGGTGAGATGTTAGGTGTATGCGCGGTAGCCCATATGTATGCATTCTGGTTTTTCCTAATCAAGCATCTCATGCAACCCACCTGCAGCAAGTGAAAAATCATCTGAAAAGCACATATTCTGAAGATAGAAATTAGTATGTGTGAGTTTTTCAAGTCACAGATCACCTAATTGGACAGCATAGTTTTTGAAAAAGGCCATATGATCACTCCAGATAAGGAAAAGGCAATTTGCAATTAGTCCATACCATCTTCAGTTGAAGGATTGAGTTGCTTTTTGGGGACTTGCGCCTTCCTTAAAGAGTTCCCTATAAATCTTTCAGAGATAGTTGTGCTTTAAATAAGGGTAGTGTGGTCAAAGTTCTTCAGTGGTCTCTGCTCTGGATGATGCCTTACAAGCGGTGAAATGCACCCTGCTTCACATTTCAGTCTTCACCATGTGGGCCCTAAGAAGGAGTTTATGAAGGCAAGTGATGCTTTTATTTTTTAATAGCTGTTGCTTTGTTATATGTAATCTAAGACAGAGTTGAGCATCCTGTGAGATATTTTCACAGAAAAGGTCTTGACTGAGTTAAATTAAGCTGTTTATAACAAAGAATTATAGGAGATAGTGGAGGCACTAGCCTATTGGCGTTATAATCTACATAGTTTATCCAGCCCTTCCATTTTTGTATGGATCATTGCGCTCTATTGTACTACCGGGCTCCTCATATCCTGACCCTGCAACAAACCTGGTGAATGAGACCCTTGACAATTTGTGTTCTCTTATGAGTTTATGAAGGGCAAGGAGATTGGTTTGGCTAACGCTCTGAGTCAAACCCTATGATAGCACCAGATCCCAAAGCGGTGGAGTTGCACAACGCCCACTTGGTAATTTCTCCTGGTAAGATTGTAACCAAGCAACCACCTACCATGGCATGCATGCCAGTTCTTGATTCACTGGAGAACCTGGAGGAAAATGTTATATTCAAAAGATCATCCTTTCCCAGTTCTATTATCAGAATAATCTATGGTTCTATCCAAGTGCAATCAAATCAGGAATGTATAAGCAAAGGGTACCATGTAAAGGATGAGATGCCATGGTTCCAGGAGCGTTTATGGGTACCTTAAGCCACTTCATCTGGAAATAACCAAGGAATGCTGTCAGGATTATGGCTCCAATCAAAGAGTAAAGCCAATCCCATGACAGGATTTGAGCCTGATGCAAGGGTTTCAAACGACTGTTGGGGATAATCACTGGTTAATTTTATTAAAACCTCTCAATTTGGGGTCCAAACCCAATCTAGGAGGTCAAATATCCTTACTTTGGCAACTGTACCCAGACGCCGCATAATCCCCAAATAGCCAATCAGGTTAGATCAAGGCTCAGAGGTTCTTGGATATTTTCCCTGCATTGCTTATTGATTTTAGCTTATAATTGTGTTTGAGATAAAATAAACGTAACATACTCTTTTAACAATTAGTTTGGTTGCCCCTACTTTAATAATGAAGTTATTAGGATAATTGACACCTAAGGATTTTTTATTAATTGTTATCCTTTATTTAATTTATTAAAATTCCCTTGCACCTAGGGCTTTAAATCCCCTGAACTCTGCTGGAGCGGTGGAATTTTATATATGCGTCCTGACAAAACGGTGCTCCCTGTCAAGTGACCTGTGTTTCTGGCGAAAATTACAATGAACAATCATGATACTGTACCAGACAGCTCCTCATATTACAAGGCCGCCCGCCTCAGTGAGTGGGCGGTTAGTATGCTAGTAGGAGAACTGACTGTGCTTCATGACATCATATAACCCACATCTATGGAAGTGGACCTTCCATCCCCTTTCGCAGAGCAGTTTAACTACATGTTTCAGATTTACAGAAGCTCTAAATCTCCTCCTCACTGGAGCCCTTGTCTAAGAGGAATCCAGCAGAAGATGAGCCCTTGTGGTACCCCCGCTTATGTTAGGCTTTAACTGCAGCTTCTCCCTTGATAGAGATCAAGTTGGGGTAGGACATTTGGAGTGCTACTTGCATCAATTTGTGCACCCCACCTTATACCACTTGTTACAAGTAGCTGGGTTCCATCATCAGTAACTACTAATCATCTGCAATTATTGGTGACTTTGCATTACCAACTCATCCACGTCTACCAATCTGCCTCCCTCTTTGCTGTGAGAACCAGAG
Organism: Massospora cicadina; assembly: GCA_022478985.1. NCBI lineage: Eukaryota > Fungi > Entomophthoromycota > Entomophthoromycetes > Entomophthorales > Entomophthoraceae > Massospora > Massospora cicadina. The sequence goes on along the minus strand of JAKSZP010001672.1, from coordinate 56,325 downwards.
CCATATTGGAAAATTGGTAGCTCATCAATGAGATGCAGGTTATGGTAACACGTCTAGACAGTGGCATAGTGTGATTCATCCACAAAAGTTCTCTAATCATTTTAGACAGTTATTAGTCAATGCACACAACTAGATAAGGGGTAATACCACTGGGTACAAACTCAGCTTGATATTGAAAGCTACAATGGACGAACTGCTCTGCTATCTTGTGGACCTAATTTACAATGCTCAGAATACCTTAGATAATGCTTGCGTAGCAGGACCGCCTGGGGTTCCTGGAACCCCCGGTTGTGTTGAGTCTCCTGGACAACAGTGGCCCTATGGACCGCCAAGTCCCACTGGCCCCAGTATTGGCATGGATCTCCCAAGAAAGTTAGCTCAACTAGTTATTCAAAAATCCAACATTTTGATGTTTAACTTTGACGTGTTGCTCAAGGAGCGGAACTCACTTGAGATGGGTTGCCTCTTCATGCTGACATCTCTTTGAGGGTTCATCATGATTAAACTAAACTTTTGGCTGCTCCACCCTCTGCAGTGCGAGGCATGGAACAGAAGGGTTCTTGCTATTGAGCAACATCAAATGGAGCTTTGAGATACCACTACCAGTTCAACAAATGAGATGAAGCAGTGGGTCCAACTTTTTGCCCCAAAATGGGCCTTCATGCCGCTCATGAATGAGTTGATCTATTCATCGAGGACATAAATGACTTGTTCAGCCAAATGGATGCTCTCCACTCTCACAACTATTCCTGTGACACTGTTTCTTCCTTAGGTGAGAGTGCACCTCCGGTAGCTGTACATGTGGTTCATCCACCATATCCACCAAATAACACCTTTAAAACCCCCCTTCAAGAAAAAGTATGTCCCAGGAGAAGAGAGAATTTTCTAATTCCTGTATTGCTATAAAAGCGCAATGGAGGGAGCGACAGATTATTAGTGATGTAAAAACCTAATCAATTGCCTCAGTCAGCTAATACAGGACATAATGGTACCCCATTTGATGACCTGCTGTACCTGGTAATAGGTAAAGGTGTTCTGCTTTGGGAGTTTGATAGTGACTTAACCCTATCCACCTAGAAGCAGACATTCATAGTGATAAGCCTTAACTTGGGAGAGTCTGTCAACAATTTGCTAAGTGGTTCTATCTCATGGCCCATGCATTAGTTGTCAAAAATTAACTCATATTGGATGATGCTATTGATGCCTCCTTATTGGTATTCAAAAACATGCCTAACATACATCTTTATCTTAAGGTGGTAACCCCCAACCTTATATCTCTTTTACATATTAAAAAAGCCATCATGGAGATTCCCTCTGATCTGTTTAAGCCTAATGGACACTTCCGTCCTACCAATAAGCCTCAGTCATAGGTTTTTGCAGTAATGCTTCCTGACTCTCCCACTCTCACATTATATTGAAACTATTGCAAGCGGACCATCCACATCATAAGCCAATGCCGCCAACTTAGCCAAATAAGGCAGCAAAAGATAAGTTATATTATGGCAGGAGGCTCCCTCTGCTGATGAAACTCAAGTTCTACCTCCTCCATTTCGACGCCTAGCACTTCCAGTTGCTTTATGTTAGCTTCCTCTACTAAAGTTAGCGCATTCCTTTCCTTTTTTTAGTAAAAACCTTCCACTTTCTTATTTTTATATTGGCTAACAACCAAGTCGAATTCTCATGGTCAGCACCTCTAGTGAGAGCCAGGCATTAGTTGACCATACTTTCAAAAAGATGAAAATCCATGAGTTTTGACACAGCAGAATCTTCTGCTAGCCTCACTAAAACTACCTACCAATTTTCTTTTAGCAGTAAATTACCAAGTTTGGGTCTTCAATGGTATGAGTGAGGGAGCTATTTATAAAGTTAAAGTTTTGTTTATAATTGTTACTGGATATCTGATTAACGTTATATTCTCCTAACTTATACAGAAATATAAAGGACTCATGATATAATCCACAAAGCTGACTTAGGACGGCGGGAGCCAGTCCACTAAGTGAAGAGCCTATTCAATTTTACCCCAACAGTTTGGTAAACCTTTAATTCCGCTCCAATGATTTCTTTAGAAAATAATAATTAGCAACTGCTTATTGGAGTCCAACTAATGCAGGAATTTGTTTTCATAACTAATCATAAAGTAAAGTACTATTCCTTTTGGGATGATGGATACCCTTGATATTTGATCTTTTGACTTAAATCAAGTGAGTCAAATAAGCATACTTGCCTTATTGAGTATCCCACCTCTATTTGTATATTAGTTTTTCAAAACTTGGGTATAAAACTAAGTGTCCCTATGAATCAGTGGAAACTAAGGGCAGAATACCTCTGTATGCCCCCCATCCCTTTAGTATACCCCCTGCTTCTCATGTTATTGTGGACTCTAGATACCAGATTCACATTCTTTTAAATCAAATCTAGTAGATATGCAAGCACCTTAATCCTTCCATCAAAGTTGCGGTGGCCTGCACTGGGTTTTAAACCCAGCATATGGAAAATCCATCTCTGTTTTTTTAGGAAATATAAATAATCAGACTCTTCAAGTTCATCAGCACTCAGCCACCACTTATGCAAAACTTTGTCCTATTATACATATCACCAATGTAATCAGTCTTTGCTCTCTATAAGATTTAGAATTCACACCATACCAACTATAACTCTGGTTGGAAGTAAGATTGAGGATGGCCTCACCATTACCAAATGCAGGATGTAGAAGTCCTTTTTGATAAATTTAAAGATATCTTCTCCTGGTAACTTTCTGAGAAAATTAATTTCAGTAAATTAAAAGCAAACACTTAATCGCACACCAAAGTCTTGCTCCAATGTCATCAGATCCCCCGCTAACTGTTCCAGTGTGGGGCAGCAGTGAAACTCCCCCCTCCATTTTCCATCTGACAGAAAAATGCGCTCGGACTGGCTCACCCAGTCATTCCAAACCCTTGGGATGATTCGTTACTCCCAAGGATCTCAATGCCCATCTCGCCTGAACCCAAGCGGTGCCCCGCTGCCCCTGGTGCTCCCCTGGAGAAACATGCATTTCAGCCTTAGGGTCAAAAATAGGAAATTCTTCCCCTACAACAACCAAGCAATTATCAAAATGGCTCAGGTGGTGATGAAACCAGCCTGTTTTATAGACTTCCACCCCTATAAGGGTTACTTTGATCTCAGATTCCCCTGTGAAGCTGATGCAGCCACTGCGGCAACTGTGCCATTAATTTTTAACAATATTCCCCTCCCAACAACTCAGACCCAGCTCCCAATGGACACCACCTTGGTGGTCCAGTTCGCTGGTTTGCCCACCCACCTCCCCCCCAAAGTGCTCCACCAGGAGCTGATGGAAGGTTTAGCAGCCTACAGCGCCAACCCCATCTTACAATTTGTGGAATCAAATGGGGCCACACGCCTTGCTGGGCCTCAGGCATATGCCACAATCAGCCCTGAATTTACAAAAATTTCTTTAGCAATTACCCTTGTGCACCATCCCATCTGCCCCTGACCATCTGTTCTGGGCCCACGTTGAGGGCGGACAGACGATTTGTCCATCCTTTTTCAAGTTAGACCACTTAAAATGTAAATGCCCATACTCAGAAACTACTGCCAACGCCAAAAGTTTTCCCGATGCACACCAAGCTGCCACCCACCCCATGCCAACTCTGACATGGGGTACAATCCTACCTTCCCCTCCTCCAATGCCTAATGCTGCAGCTGCACCTACAGCCACCAATCAGCACCCACCTTGCCCCAATGCCACAAATAATTTATCCAACCAAACTTCAGATTGGATCCCAGTTTGATCTCATGCATCCTCAAATGAATCAAATAAACCTTAACCATATGCTGATTCCCCAATTCAATTAAACCAAAATACATGAGAATTATTGGATAAAATTGACAAATCAGGTAATGTCATTGAAGAACTGATGCTGCAACTCGAGTGGCTCTATAACGCAGAAATGGATGCAAAATTCCCTCCTCAGAAATATGCTCCACAACCTAACGCCAAACTGTTCTTCAGCGACCACCAGCTTGCAGTAGAAGCAGCTGCCACACCAGATTGCCGTCCGCTTCAAAAAGCTGCCGCCAAATCTGTGGCTGCACTCACAGGAGGATTTTACCTCCCATCATCCCCATAAATCTTACTGCACAAAGTAAGATCAACATGAAAACTTTACACAAAAACGTCACTGAAGCCATCCAGAACGTGGTAACAGTAGCATGGAATCCAAAAGCAAAATTAACCTGAACCAATATTACCACGTTTGTTAAATTACCAGACGCCCAGCTCAAAGTTGAAGATGCTTTGGGCAAATACATCGTTGGTATAATGATGGCTGGCAACTATTTGGAAGTTCCAGTCATCAAGGATATTAAACCCCATGCTGCTAATGCCCCCACATCCTTACTATCTGCCTTAACATGCACCCTACTCTGGAATGAGATGGATGCAGCTGAAGATGAGTCCTCTGATCCCCCCTCCCTGTCCATCATGGGGATAGCAGTATTCGCTGCTCACCTGTTTGGATATTTTGTTAGGTATGATTCAATCGATCCATCCATTTTGGGCATTTCACTTGAATCGTTATTTTTATTATAATTTTAGTTTTAGTTTGGTAATGTCCGTCCCCTGGTTGGCTTAACTCAGTTAAATAAATTAAGATATCTTCTCCTACTCTAGTGCAGGTTTTGAGTTTGAAACCTGTACTGGCTAAAAAAATTTTCAGTGTGGTAGATTTGTCCCAAAGTTGACCACCTTGAATACTTTTGAAGATAACTTCTCCGTAGGACCAGTTGACTATGAAAAGATGTCTAAAGTAATCCATTAAGTGGAGACTGAAGACCATCCCCCATTTAAATCTATATATAATCAAAAGTCTAAGGTCATGGAGGCTCAAGTAGCTCTGGAGTTAAAACAAATACTAAAGGCGGGACACTTGAGTCTTCCAAAAGCCCTTGGGATTCTTCACTCCTCCAATTTGTAAAAAGGATGTCAAATATTGAGTTGTTAAAGACTATTTCCAACTAAATTCAATTAACCAAAAAGATAATTATCCCCTATCTTTTATAGCTGACTCCTTACTTATGTCTAGTTCCAAAATTTTCAGCAATGGATCTTGCCAGTGGCTATTGGAAAATCAACTTAACCTCTGCATCGCGAAAAATGCGCCCTTATCTATATTCAAGATCTAATTGAGCCTATTTGGATGCTTTAGGGGCTATGTATGCCCATGCCACCTTCCAAAGAGCAATATATGGGCTATTGGGATATTTAAAACTCTTTTTCATGTTAGTCTATCTTGATCATATAACTGTTTTCTTTCAACCATTTACCAATCATTTAGCACACCTGAAAGAGTTTTTCCAATGGTTATGACAAGCTTCTATAAAATTAAAACCCTCCAAATTTTCCTTCTTCCAAAGAGAAATTGATAAATTGGGTGCAAAGTAGGTAAAGAAGGATTATCCCCAATGGAGGACAAAAAAAGGACATTTCCAAAATTTCACCACCTAAATCCTCATGATGTAAATGTCAGTCTGAGAATGGTTGTATATTATTGGCAATTCATTCCCCACTTTGAAGATACCTAAGAACCATTAGTTTACCTATTAAAGAAAGGAATTCCTTTTCCAGTGGAAAGAAGAGCAGCAGTCCTTTAGCCTACTGCTAATAGCCCTTAATCACTCCCCTGTGCTTATACATCCTAACTTTGATAAACCCTTTCTGTTGTTTACAGATGCAAGCAATATAGCTATAGGCGCTATATTGTCTCTTTTTTTAGCACCAGTAGTGCCTAACCCAAAAGGGAAAGCCACCACGCATCTCTATTTGCAAATGGGCCAAACATAGAGATTATTAAGAATAAAAATTCCTAATATGGAACCTCAGCTAACAGCCCATGAAGCCATATCAGAAGGTGAGGAAGCTTTGGGAAACTTTTTTCTGGCGCCCGCTTTAGCTGGTGGACCATGGCAGATAGCATTGGCGCTATATTATCTCAACATGATAAAATCTAGTGGATCTCTATAGCATATTATAGCAAAACTCTATCTAAAGCTGAACGTAGCTACAGTGTTAGTTTGAGTGTCTGTCAGTATAAATGGTCATTAGGAATTTCTGATCCTACTTATATGGGGCACACTTTACTATAATTACCAATCATGCCTCATTGCAATGGCTCCAAAAAGATGAAGGATCCTTATGGGAGATTGGCCTAATGGGCGTTAAAACTCCAAAATTACGATTTCTCTATTGTTAATCACCCTGGTCCCATAAATCATAATGCTGATTGTTTATCCCAGTTACCCACACTAACCTTAAATGCCCCTGAGAAGAGCAACTCTATAATCTTCTATCCCAACTCCACTTGTGGAAAAACGAGTCACTCACTATCCAGAAAGAGTTATAAGAAGAGTCAGAAAATACTCAGAACAAGAATGGTAACCTATGAAAACTAGTATCACAGAAATGGTTACCCTATATTTGACCTTCTGCTCGTAAAGATGTTATATTGGAAGGGCATTTTCAAGTCAGACATGAAATAAATTCAGAAAACCTATCAGTGGCTCAAAACCCAGTGCTATAGGGTAAAGATGCTCTCCTCAATTCAAAGGTATTGGGGTCCTTTCTGGTATGCAAAAGTCAGGGTGGGCCAAATCCTCAATCTGTCATGTTTACATGACCTTATAGAGGGTACCAACAGCAGGGACAAGGCTGGGCGGCAGGAGGTCCAGAAGATGAAACTTCAGGACCTTCCTGATTTTAAGCACACCTTGGATCAACGCTGGGTACAGGCTAGGTACGCTCAGGTTGGTACAAGTGATGTGCCTAAAGCCCAGCCCCCTGTTTTGGCTCTAGGTTTAAAACAAACGTTTTTCAAATTAAATGATAATGGGACAATTTGATTAATCAATAAATGGGGGTTTGAAACCTGTTCCATTTACGAAATTGTGAGCTCAGGTCAGGTTCAACTTCAGTTGATTACTCAAGTAAATTTTATTTAAAGGTATGTGACCCTTTTGGATAGAAGCGTGCGCCTATTGGTGCACCAAGGCTTAGTACCACTTCCACTGATCCAAATTTTCCCCGAGTTGGCTTAAGTATCTTTGCTCAAGACCAAAGTTTCTTGTTGGTCATCTTCCCAATAAACCCTATTATTATATTACGTTTTAACATATGTTTACTTGGGCGCACCTGTTCACAGACCTCTTTGAGAAGGTATTGTGACTTTTTAGCCAGTTTCTTTAGTTAAAATTCCTAAAGCCTCAGGTCCACCGCTGGTTCTACCAGGTTCCCTCCAAAATCAATCACTAGTGCACTCTACCCCTGTACCAAACTTATTTATGAACTTCCCTTTGGTGAATAGCCAAGTTTTGAAAAATTTCTGACTTATTATTACTCTTGCTATGCTCAACACCTTCGCCCTAAGTCTCTTTATCTCAAGCACCCTCTGTTAACTATTTTTATTATATCAATGTCTACTAGTTCCCTTGTGTTGGCCTTGTGCATCGAGCACCACCACTCTGGGTTTTGAAGAGTTATAGATACTCTCTTAACACAATCCCTACATTCAGTAATTCCATCTTATAAATTCTTTCATACAGTAAGTATTGATGTTGTGGGTCCACTACCCTGAGCATCTAATGGTCATTTATTCCTTATCTTGCCTGTGGATCACTTAACATAGTGAATTGAAGCCACATTTCTACCCTCTTCATCAGTGAAAGCTACCGCCACGTTCCTATATAATTGAATCCTCACACAACATGGTTGCCCTTACATAATTCTCTCTGATAATGGGCAAATTTTCCGATCATCATTGGTGCAAAGGTTAACTGAGTTAATGGGGTCCGCTCAAGTGTTATTCACCCTCTACCACCCTGTGACTAATGGAATGGTATAAAGAATAAATGCTACCCCAACGTTAACCCTTTGGAAAATGGCCTCCACTGACCCTCTACATTGGCCACAATACCTATCTGGTGAAATTCTAGCTTATTGAGTAAGTTACTGTCAAGTCATTAAAATTTCCCCCTTCCAAGCCTTACATGAAAGGAATACTCAATCTCCTCCAAAGTGCAAGCCTTGCTAGATCAACCCTCCCCTGAAGCCCCTTAAGTTATTATGAGAAACATCCTTATTAAACTTTGTCTGAATTTCTGCATTGGCTTCCAAAAATTTGTCTGCAACTTCCACTCAAGAGACCAATTGGTATAATGATAGTCATGCTCCTCTGCATACCTTCCAACTAGGCAATTTAGCCCTTTTTTACTTTCACCAGCCTGGTGGAAGTGACAACAAGTTGAGGTCAAGTTGGTCAAGGCCCTATAAAGTCATTTATAAGTGGGGAAAAAACATTCAATGGTTGAGGTTGCCCAAGGGACTGTGATAATTAATTACACAGTGATTTCTGTTGTCCTTTACCCCCTACACCAAGATTTAGAAGGGATCTTAATTGGGTTTTAAGCTCCAATCAGAGTTGTTTAATCCCAAGATGGGATATGAACCTAATTTAAGGGTTGGTGTCAAATTTTGAGGATTGCTCACTTGTTTAATGAAATCCTGCACGCTTAATCTGGCTGAAGTTTGGTCAATGGGTCCTCGATTTTGCCAGTGGCTTAAGGTAGTTCAACTGTTCGGAAACTCATTAGGCATCCTCAAATAGCTCTGACTCTTCTGGCCGATTTTGGGCTGGATTTTGCCTCTGTAATCAGGAACTTCAGCTGGGGAAAGCAAAGTTGCAAGCCTTAGATCCTGAGATCCCAGCTTGCTGACACTCTCCAAAAGCGACTTAAGATACAAATCAGAGAGAATATAAAATAAAATAGGTCTTTATTAGACCAGATTATTTGATGATTATTCATTAGGCCAGGCGCTGGTATTTATACATCTAGGGCATCTCCTGGCCACATTTGAGCACAAAATTCCACAGATATTTTACCACTTATTTTGGCCCTTGAACTGATATGACTGAGACCTATTGCTAAGTTTATTGGTGGCAAAATACTCTCATATTAGGGAGTATTTCAGGGATGAAAATCACAACAATGAGCGTGCAAATTGGTCCTAGGATCATCTTGAAATGAGTTTTGTCAAACTGCTGATGAAATAAAAATTCTCGAGAGTTTTTGTGGTCAATTTAAATAAATGACATACCCTTAATTGGGCCATCAGCAAGCCTCTCTTGATAGCACTAGGTACTCCCAATTGGGCGGTCCATGTGCAAGTGCTATCATGCCAGTTATGCATATTGACATACAAAAATTATTTTAGGACCAGCTCCAAATATGTTTTCGTCATACTGTTGACATAAATGACTCCCTAATTTGGATGTCAACTGGCCCTCTTAATAGCACTAAGTACTCCCATTCAGGTGGTCCATGTGCAAATGCTATAGTGCTGATTACACGTACTGACATACAAATATGCTCTAAGGTGGGATATTGATTACATTTTTCGTTCATCTGATTGACCATGGGACTTTTAAACGTTAACTTTGGGTTGGCCCCAAACAATTTTGTATACTGATTTCTTAATATTGGTCCCAATTAATTGGGACTAGTTGCTGAGGTTTGGGTTAGCGATGATCAGACCAACTGTGCAAATGTATCTGGTCTGAGCTACTGATAGAATATTTAGATTTAATTGAAGTTGAGTTAATCACCAAGCCAAGTTGTTGCAGAGAAGATTGGCCTAAATGTGAGGGGTATTCAGCCTGAGCTTTTAATAATATAATTAAACCCATGTTGTGATAATCAGCCTGAGCCATGTTATTGCAATAGGTTTTAATTAGATTATTAGCTTAAGCATTAGATGGGAAAATCAGCCCAATCTGTAGTTTGTCAAAGGATTTATTTTTGAGTCAACCACAGAATCTGACAGTTGGGTCAAATATACTATTGGGAATAATCCCTGGTCAACTGTATCAAAACCTCTTGATATTGGGGTTAAACCCAATCTAAGAGGCCAAATATCGTTATTTCAGCAACTGTGCCAAGGTTCTGCAGAAATTTCTGTATAGCAATTAAGGTAGATTTTGGCTCTGATGTGCTTTAATTATTTTCCCCTAATGTAATTACTATTTTCTTTATAGTTATTTAAGGTAAGAATAAGAGTTAAATTCTTTTTTACTTAACTAGTTTATTAGCCGCTGCTTTAATAGCAAAATTATTAGGATAATCTCTGATTAAGAAATGTTTTTCCTTAATTGTTGGCCTTGATAAAATTTATTTAAATAATCTTGCGCCTAGGGGCTTCAATCCCCTAAACTCTGCTGGGGCGGCTTTATTTCATCCCACGCGTCACAACAAACACCATGATGGCATAACTGTAAGCACCCACAGTAAGGTGAAGACCTTAGAACTTAAACGCTAAACATATAACTGGATGGTATTGACCGCCCAAGCGGCAAGTATTTAAAGGAGTACTTGGTTTGAGATAAGATGATACCAAAATTGGCATCCTCTCATGAGGTCGTTAGTATTAGTCCAAAAAACAGCAAGACCCTGGGTTTCCCTCTTAGTCAATGTTATTGTGGAGCTAACCTTCTCAGAAAGGTATGATGCTATCATGGCAGTGGTGGACTGGTTTACTAAGTTCTCCCATTTCATTTATGCCACATCACAGTTCTAGCAGCGCAGATGGCTACGTTATATGTTTCACAAGTGTTTAATTTCTATGGGGTGCAACAAAAGTTTATATTGACCTCAGACCCAATTCATGTTAGAATTTTGGAAGTAGTTGTGCAAAACTTTCCATATTTGACTGTGCTGTTCTACTGCTACCACCCCCAATCAGATGGGCAGACATAATGATTGAACCAGTGCCTTGAACAATTATTGCAGTATTAAACTGCAGCTGACCATTATTATTGGGCTTCTCATCTTCACCTGTCCCAGTTTAGTTATAACAATGCCCAGCTTGCATTAATTAGGTGTTCACTAATCTTCTCCAACTATGGGTTTAACCTTCTTCTATCACAGACCCAGAGGTAGGTCTAGGATGGAAGTTGTGGTAGACTTTGCCAAGTCCATCAAGAAAATACACAAAGAGGCCAACATCAATTTGGATGCTCCTATGAAAATTTATAAGGATTATGCTGATGGTAAGAGACAAGTGGGTCCAGTATACAAGGAGGGAAATCTCATGATGCTTGTGGGAATCCAGAAAGTTTTACGCTCGCTGGTGCTGAATCAGCCAGATTTCCACAAAATACTTAAAATTAAAATAAATACTTTTTTATAAAAGTAAAGATTGTTTTTTAAAGGTTTTTAGTAATGGCTGGGAGATTAAAAAATGAACCCACTTATGATTGCACTGCTTAGTATTTATATTAACTCAAGGTTTGTAGCAAAGTTAGGTGAATAATTTATTATTAGCTTCAAGCTTAATTAGATAATATGGAGGTTCAATTTATCAGAGCTTTTAAACTCATCTCACTTCAATGGAACGCTGATGGAAGGTCAATCATAGGCAAGAGGACCTCGTGGGTTAATATTTGATATTTTACCCAATCATTATGAGAGAAAGTAGTTGTACCTTGGGGGACCTCCACCAAGTTTATAAAAGGGGTAGTCCCCACTTAGGTGTTTTAATTAAACTAGAAGTGGCCTGGGAGTAACCTCCAATGGACTCCCCTGATTCTGCCAAAAGGTCGGTGCTATCCAAAAGCCCAACCTTATGCTACTTGCCCATGTAATATTACCAAAAGGGTTACATCAATTTGAGAGGTTCCATCGATAATTAACTAGAGTCTTTAGGCCGATATTATTGTTGTTTTTGCTTAAACCAATTTTATCCCTATCTCAGACTAGTATTTTTCCAACATTACCCTCTTTCGGCCTATTTTGACCCAAAAGATTTTTTTCTTGAAGCCTAGAGGGCAATTGTCTGACATCACCCTCCTCAAGCATGTTGAAGGAAGAATAGGGCCGTAGAAAGTTGCCATGTACACAGTTGATAATAATCCATGTAGCCAAGGATTTAATAGATTACTCCACACCTCTCTTGTAGTTGATGACGAAAGTGCATTCCCTAATTGACCCAAGCTTACCACTTCTAGGAGTGATGCAGTTATGATAATACAGAACCAGGTCAGACACTTGGAAGGAAGGTAGGGGGTTTGGAGCTCTTTGGAAGCCTGCCCTTCTTTTTTCACCATTTTAGCTAGATTGGTCATAGCCTCAGATTGAAGATGGATGATGCGCTGAGCCAATCTTCTCATGGCTTTCTCAGGATTCTCAACTCTAGAGAAAAACATCTTTGGTTAATAGAGCAGGTATTCCGGGTTCCCACCCATACAAGACACAGAATGGGGAAATTTTCAGGATTTGGTGATAATTAATCCGGTATGCCATAAGAGCACTGGGTAGAAATTGATCCCAGTGAAGTGGATCAGAAGATGAAATTTTTCATAAAATGGGACCAAGGTTCCATTTGCTCTCTCCACAGTCTCGTTGGTATATGGATTATATGGGGCCAAGAAAAGTTGATGGACTCCCATGTAATTAGCCAAGTTTTTGACTACTCTGGATGTAAAGTTCTTACCATTGTCACAGAGTAGTATTTGGGGACAGCCATGAGGACTGAAAATGTTTTGATATAAAAATGTGGCTGTAGCCTTGGCCGTTTGGGCAGGGAGAGCCAAGGCTTCAACCCACTTAGTAAAGTTGACAATGCTTACTGATATAAATTTGTTTCTACAAATAGTCTGAGAGAGGAAACCTACTACATCTAGGCTGATGGTATGGAACGGTTGTTGAGGGGAAGTTGGTTGCTATTTGTATCCAGTCTTGAAACTGGATTGCTTCTTACAAATGAGGCAGGCATTCAAGACTTTGACAATAGTTTCCATAATTCCTTTCCAATAATACCGATCCTTAATCCACTCATAGGTTTTCTTTGCTCCCCATGATCTAGAGTGGAGTGAGCTTCTAGGATAACAGGTACAAGTTTTGAGGGCCGAAGGTAAGGCAGCCACTTTTTCTCCACCTGATTGTACAAATTCCCACTCTCCACTTTGGTGTTGTGGGAGTGCGGCTAACACTTTCTGGATAGGCTCATCCTCATCCTCCTTGTCGTTGGGGGTCATTAAGAGGTCATATAACCTCTCCGCCTCACTATTATCCAAGTGAAAGACTGGCATCCTAGTTAACCCATCAACAAGCATGTGATGGGTTCCAGCACGGTGTTCAATCTTCATGTCATAATGCTGGAGAATTAGAGCCCAGTGAGCTAACTGGCCAATAGAATCCTTCATGTTCTGTAACCATTTCAATAAAGCGTGGTCTGTAACCACAGTGAAGGAAGTCTCATAGAGGAAAGGGCGGTAGTGCTTTACAGCTAACATAACAGCAAAGCACTCCCTTTCCATTATGATATAGTTGAGTTGCACATTTGAAAGCATCTTACTGAAATAGGATACAGGATGATCTAAACCTTAATTATCCAATTGGGCTAAGATGGCCCCAAAGGCATAGTTTAAGGCGTCAGTAAACAAAATAAAGGGTTTATTATAATCTGGGTGCCGTAGGATAAGACGTTGTTGTAGCAGTTGCTTTAGCATCTCAAATGCGGCCTTTTGTTTAGTGCCCCAATGAAAAGGGGTGTTCTTAGTCAATAGGCAGATGAGGGGTTCACTGAGTTGGGTAAATTAGGGATGAACTGATAATAATACCCCATGATCCCTAGAAATACTTGAATATCCCGTAAAAATTTAGGGGGAGGCATTTTTGAGATCGCTTTGCCTTACCTTATATGGGTTGGATTCCCTCTTGAGAAATGGATTGTCCAAGTAATTCCAATTTCTTTTGAAAGAAGGTACATTTTGAGGGGCTTAACTTGATATATGACTCAAGTAAGCGTTGAAATACCTCCTTCGGGTGATCAAGATGTTTGTTAAAGGTTTTTGAGAACACCATGATGTCATCACGATAGACGATGACACAACTTAACTTTAAATCCTGCAAGATGTGATCCATAGCGCGCTGGAAAGTTGCAGGTGCATTTCGCAACCCCTGAGGTGATTGGGTGGGTTGGAGGAGAACCTCACTGCAATTAAGAGCACATTTCTCCTGGTCTTGTGGAGAAAGGTCCATTTGCCAATAGCTGCTAGCCAAGTCCATTGCTGAGAAAAAGTTAGATCTGGAAAGTTGTGCCAGGGCGTCGTCAATGTGGGGATAGGATAATTATTCTTTTTCGTGAGGTTATTTAATTTGTGGTAGTCCATAACTATCCAATGACCTCAATTCTTATTTTTGATTAACAAAAGGGGGAAAGACCAAGGGCTTTGTGAAGGAACTAGTAACCCCGCGTCTAGTAACTGCTTGAGCTCTGTCATCATCTGCTGTTCTTCCACTTTTGACTTGCGGTAAGGTTTTGACTGAATAGGACAGGTATCATCCACAACAATGGAGTGGCTCTAATTCTTCATATGGCCATAGTTATAACTGATTTTGAGATTATGTCGCTGAATTCTCCAAATAGAGTATGAACTTTGTCAATTTCATCTGGGGTTAGTTTATCTGAGATATGGACATTGGGTAAGGTGAATAAGAGGTTATCTGTTGGCAGACCCATATCCAACGTAGAGCCAATGAAGTGAATTTGTTCAATATCCTCCACAGGTATTGATAAGCCTCTGCCTATCTCCTGGTGTTTTCTATTAACAAAGTCCTTGCTGGTGAGGTTTATCAACACAAGAGTAATAGGCCTCTGGTAGGCTGGGGCAAGTATTCCAGACAATACCTGAGGCTCCAAGGGGCTAACGCCCTCAATACTTATGAGGTGCAACAAGCAGTGATGTGGGATTTGGAGCGTAATCTTCATGTCAACCATTCGTTGTTCACCCAGCTTAATTACTACCTCATCTGCGGCATAAAAAGGAATACCGTCCTTAGAATCCACTTTTGGGCAATATTTTTGTATTTTTCTCTGAGGTGGTATAATGTAAAGGTAAAGCGAAAATGGGTACTCAACAAGGAAAGAATATTTGTTCTTGCTGGGATCGTTAATTGATAAAACTAAAGGGACTTCATAATTGAGTAACGAGAGGAAACCTTGCTTCATGTTGATAATTCCATCATGCTTAATCATAAATTGGGTACATATGAGTATATCATAGGTGTTGTTGTCCAAGGCCACTGCGGGGGCAATAAGATGAGCTTCTTAATTTGAATGGGAAGGGAAGTTATGCCCCAATTGCGCAGGTGTTGTTTGTGCCTGCGGTTCCAAATTCTTGATTGTACTCCAAGTCAGGCGCCAGTTTGATCTTTTTCATCAGTTTTGAGGAGATTACGTTCACTGGGAGAAATATCCAGGATAAGCAAACACCCAAACTTTTTTAATAACCACTTCCACCTTGGTAAGTGTTCCTCCAAAGTTAGAGTCAGCTCTAAGACCTCCTTGAGCTGGAAGGTGAAGTTTAGTTTGCAAGCTGTCTTTGTCATGAGAGTATCTATAACTCTCCAGTTCCCAGCGTGATGGTGTATGGAGCACAGGTCCAATACAAGGGAACTAGTCGTCAATGTGAACGTAAAAGTAGGTAGCAGAGGGAGCTGGAGCTACAGTGACATAGGGCATGGGTGGTTAGCATAGTACACCAAAGGAGGGATCAAACTAAGAGCAAAACTTGGCTGTGACCAAAAAGTGCCATTCATAATCAAGCTTTGAACAGGGCTAGTGTGCACGGGTGTCATGGTTTGAAGGAGAACAGGGCTTCCCCATGGCGTACCTAATGCTGCACTAATTTTAAAGCTATATAATTTTCTAACGTGATGCAAGACCTCCTTGAAGAGGTCTGCATGCAGTTACACCCAAGTCAGCATAAAATAAAACTGTAAACAAATGGGGTGTTTATTATGGAAATGACAAACAACGAGGAAGGTTGTATTGTAGACTCATGGTTGAACAAACTCAGAGGAATCATCTGTTGGAGAAAGTGGTGCTAATCTGAGTTGCACCAATAAGAACACACTTTCATCTGACAGGGTGCTATACTTAAAAATATTCCAAACTCAAGTAATTGATTAGAGTTGAGGCCGACCCAAGTTGGAAATTTCATAAATTGAATGGGTCTTGAACCCCCGTTCACCAATGAACCAAAATTGAGCCATCATTGTTAAGTAAATAACTCATCCATGTTAATGCAAAAGCCAAAACAAGGGGCTGGGCGTTATGCACCTCACTTGTACCAACCTGAGCATATCTGGCTTGTACCCAGAGTTGGTCCAAGGTGCGCTTTAAGTCAGAAAGATCCCGAAGCTTAACCTTTTGGACCTCCTACCGCCCAGCTTTGTCAATTCTATTGGTGCCCTCAATAAGTTCATGTAAATATAACATTCTTGGGGTAACTCTTCAAGATGGACTTCATAGTGTGACCTCTCTGGAGAGGGAGAATCAAGCCAGTTAGGAGCTTTTCAGCATTGCTGGTAGTGTCAATAACCGCAGGACACCCTAGAACTTGGCTGAGGTACATGTCTTCATATATGGTGGTCTCATATACTCCTCCAGCATTCAAACAATCAGTAACATCCACTTCAGTGGGTACTCCTAGTACATAGTAACTAACTTCCTCAAAAACCCTTTCCAATTCATCCTCAGGGGTATTTTCAACAAGGGTAATGGCAAATTGAAGTAAGTGAGTCAGGCACATGAGATTCGTCAGCAATAGGGGTGCTTATCCCTGCGCTAACATCTCTTTTCCTTGCTCCTCTCCTCGAGGTTGGCTTTCTTTTTCCAGCACACAGTCTCATAGTGCCAAACCTTGTTGCAGTAGGCACACTGGCGATGGTCAGGCTGCTTGGCTTTTGGTTTTTGCTCCTCAGAGTCCATAATCTTAAAGGTCTCCTTTTTGTCTTCAATATCCAGGACCTGGGGCTTGGGTTTTTTGATCCTTAATGGCCAGAACGCAGGGTTAGGATACTATTCCACGAGAAACTTCAAGCTTGTGAAAGTCAGTGACATCTAGTAGAGCCTCTTTTATATCATAACGTTGTGGTAAAAGCGTTTGATGGAAGTGATGTGCATTGCCAAAAAAGAGTGAGACGCCAACCCAGTCAAGAAGCGGCAACAGCGTCATCCAAGGTCAACATCTTAGAAGTTAACAACGTCTGCACTTCAATATAGAATTGTTTCATAAAGGCAACCACTGACTCTCCTCTTCTTATGCTAATGCGTATGAATGCTTGCTTCTTCGTGCTTAAGCTTTGTTTTGATCCAAACTCGTCAATGAAAGCCTCCTTAACCTTGGACCAGGTGTTAAGGGCATTCATGTGAGGCACCATCACCTCCTAGGCCATGAGACTCAAACAAGAAAGGATATGTTTGACCTTCTGATGGTCAGTCAACCCTTCCATAGCAGCTTCATAGACATATAAAAATGAAGCATTGCTACCATCGCTGGTGATAAACTTGTCCTTAAAGTTGATTTGAATGAAACATGGTCACCCCCAAAGAGGGTATGAACTGTAAATGCATCTGTCCCCTTAGTTTCTGAGTGAAGATTCAACTGATCAAAGAAACAAGAGAGTCAATAAAGATGGTCTTAGATAGCTTCAATCCTGGTTTTATGGCAGTGATGGGCTTTTGGGAGGCAGATTCACATAAAGCCAATTGGGCTTCCATCCCCAGCTTGTGAGTTTCCAGTTCTTTAACCTGACACTCCAGTGCCTTGACTTTAAAAAGTAGTTGTGAAACAAGAGAGCTTAGGTTTTGTTGGCCAACTTCCACCACACCCACTCACTTTTTGAGCCCCTATTTCATCTGCTACACTCTTTATCGTCACGTGGGTGGGAGCCTTGAAAATGTACATCACCCTTAATCTGTTCATAGCTACGCTCAACCTGCATCAATTGACTATGATATCCTTAATATTGTAGGCCCTTTAAGAGAGGTCTTGAACTCATGAGCTTCTTTTTCACATTTGGTAACCCGTCAGGCTAAATATTTTGTATTCTCAAGAAAAGCTTTAATGGATAACTCCTTTTCCGGTTGAGCAACCTTAACCTCTAGAGTGGAAGTAGCCCTAGAAGGTTCTTTCAATAAACTTCGTTAAAGTTCCTCAATGCGTGACAAGGCTTTAGATAGTTACTTCTCCACCATAGCCACATGTTGTTCATCCTCACATTGAGGGGTGGACTCATGCGCCAAGATGTTGCGGTGAGGTTGCTCTTCATGCTTTTCAAGTTCCTTGAAAAACTCCTCAAAATAGAGAGTGGGTGCTAGTGGAGGATGCGTTTAACTCATCTTGGAAGATCTTCATAGCCTCCTCCACATACTTTACTACACAAGTATCCATGGTGGTGAGACGCTCATGCAACTGAATAATGAATCTCTGGTTCACCTCCACAACAGATTTGCTGTTACAATATGTTCAGAGGTCAGATGGCATAAATTATCATAAGCTAATCTTAGAGCATCATGGTTTTCCAGGTGTCAGTACAGCTCTTCATTATGGACGGCTAACAGGTGTATCATATAGAACAATGCAGGATGGGCAAAATTGCAAAAATAGATAATCAGATTGGTAATATGACAGTAGGTGTCAGGAAGGGTTTGCGTCTCATAGAGGTACATGAGATGGTCCTCTACAGAAGAACCTCTTTCTCATGAAGCAATATTGCCAGGGTTTAATATGCCATGAGTTAGGTCTCTCACTATTTCAGCTGCAGGCCAGGTAAGGCGGTGAGACTCATACATCAAAATTCTTTCAAACTGCTCTCCTTCAAATGATAAGGTTGGGGGCTATCTATACGGTCATCTTCTTCCCCATCTCCATTTCTCACCTAGCTAGTAACACTTCCAGCAGGTGCTCCCTCCATTTTGGTGATAATTAAACTTGTGGTGTACAGGATAGCCCCTGTAGTGAGCACCACTTTGTGGGAATCCAGCAAGTTTTACGCCCACTGTTGTTAATTCAGCCAGAATTCCACAAAATACTTAAAATTAAAATAAATACTTTTTTTATAAAAGTAAAGATTGTTTTTTAAAGGTTTTTAGTAATGGCTGAGAGATTAAAAATGAACCCACTTATGATTGCACTGCTTAGTATTTATATTAACTCAAGGTTTGTAGCAAAGTTAGGTGAATAATTTATTATTAGCTTCAAGCTTAATTAGATAATATGGAGGTTCAATTTATCAGAGCTTTTAAACTCATCTCACTTCAATGGAACGCTGATGGAAGGTCAATCATAGGCAAGAGGACCTCGTGGGTTAAGATTTGATATATTTCAACCAATCATCATGAGAGAAAGTTTTTGTACTTGGGGGACCTCCACCAAGCCTATAAAAGGGGTGATCTTCTCTTAGGTGTTTGAATTGAACTAGACGTAGACCAGGGAGGAACCTCCAATGGACTCCCCTGAATCTGCCTCATGGTCGGTGCAATCTGACTTCCCAACCCTATTCTATCTTCCCGTATAGTATTATCAAAAGTGTTATCCTAATTTGAGGGGTTCCACCGAGAATTGACCAGAGTCTTTAGGCTGATATTATTGTTATTTTTGCTAAACCTGATTTTATTCTCATCCTGAACTTGTAAACGTCTGACATTACCCCCTTTTGTCCTAGTTTGACCTAAAACATTCTTTCCTTGAAGCCTAGAGGGCAAGTGTCCAACAGGGGAGCCAACTATATCAAAGCGTTCCTTGTGGGGAAACCAAAGTGGAATGAAGAAATGACATTTTACTATGGCAGACAAGGGCAAAGGCTGGGCCCAAAATGCAAAAAAACATCCAATAACTGTCCCAAAGGGTGCCCCACTGAGCAGAGAGTAAAGAACTCATAGAAGATTTGGAAGGATGGAACATCAGGATGGCGTGTTTCTAGAAAACGTTCCGAAATATTCATAGATTTCCATAAAAGTGGCTGTGTCTGGAACACAGTAAATACCCAGTCCAATGCACTTGGGACAAGCGATGCAGTAAATCAATGCTGTGAAAGGTTGGTGAAAGCTATTCAAAGTTGTCAGCACAGAAGCTTATGAAGTCATGGAAGCAAGAGCCTGAAAAATCTTAGAATATACTTCTGGGATAAGATCAGGATTACACCAGCAGGATCCCAAAGGGTCTGAAACCACTAGGTATGAGCTGAAAGTATAGCAAACTCCCAGTCAGCTGTGGTGAGGATAATGATGAGTTGAACCAAAGTAAACCAAATGAAAATGCTGTGGTAAGCAGCATACTGACCTTGACAGATGGCCAATGCACCCAGTCGATGCTCAGAGAGAGTCCTACGTTGAGAATTAAAAGCATGTATAATAAAATGGTCAGTCAACTAATTCCACGAGAGTGTATTTAGCCCTCTCATTCCTGGAGAAATAATGGGGATTGCCCCACCACAACAATAGGGAACAGCCTGATAACAGCAGAGGGAAGAGGGCCCATGGAGGGGGCCAACCTCAAAAGGACCCAGGGTGAAGGTGTAAATTATAATATAAATGATAAGATAACCTAGAAAGGTGAGAATTTGGTTGGACTGTGAGAGGTATCTATTACCAAGTGCAGATTAGAATCCAGGGTTTTTGGGCCCTCTATATGCAGAGGACCATGTTTTCTAAAGGAGCAGGAGAGTTAGTATACAATATATATATATATATAACCAATATTATTTGAAACCTCTTTTAGGAGATCCATACACAGGTCAGCATAAGGGAACATTTGATAAAATATAAAATAACTGGGGATTTTATTTAAATAAGTCAACCAACAAAGAAGGTTGGTCTCATAAATTCAATAATAAACACTTTGGAGGGAATCCTTATTCTTCAGGTGAGGCACTGCACCTTAATAAACCAATAAATATAATTTATCATCAGCCATGGTACTGTAGCTTGAGTAAGTCCAAACTCAAGTAATTGACTGTAGCTGAATCCTCCTAGATTTAGTAATTTTATAAATTGAACAGGTCCTGAAACCCCATTTTCCAATCAATTTAATATCCTATCACAATTCTCAATAAAACTGGTGCCCTTTAATACTGGGGATATAATACCCATCCAACTATCATAATCACCTCCAGGACCAACTTGTCATATCATGCCATTACCCAACGTTGGTCCAGGGTATGCTTTAGGTCAGGAAGGCTTGCCAACTTTATCTTTTTCACCTCCTCACGCCCAGCTTTGCCCCTGTATTCAGTACCCTCATTAGTATCATGTAACCTTGATAAATCCCTTTTCAAATAATCTGCTGGCCAATAATCTACTACTAACCCTACAATCTAATATAAGCCCAGTTGAAAATTAATTTATAACCTCTAAGTTAATAACCCTCAACCTAAGCTAGCATGTCTATTCTTATGCAAGCCACAACTGATGCCTCCCTTTAACTGCACCAGAAATCACTTTCTTATCTTATTAGTATAATATGGTATCTAGGAAATATTTTGACTATAACAGTTTTACTTTTGCTATAATTCATAACTTATTGTGGAAGTCTGAACTACTGCCTAGAATAGTGTTTTGTAATAATACTTCATATCTTGGCCTTCTGGCCATATTCCTGGTAAAAATTTATTAATGCCTCTAGTGGTCCTATTCTCCTTAAAGTTAAAGGCTAAAAGTACTTTAGGTATATCTGTTATAAAGCTTTTAGCATACCATATCTAGTATACATACTTTAAAGGTTCTATAAGGTATTGTTTACAAAGTTACCATATCAATATAACTTTAAGTCTTGTTATTGGAACTTATTCAACAACTAGGGTTTCTTTTGAAGAACCATAAAACTCTTGTATCAAGCTATCAAGTGATATAAATAAGTGGATTATATATAATAGTATAACTGTTAGGAAGTTTATAATTAATAAAAATCAACAAATCAATTAATGGAATAGTTCTAACTTTTCTTTCTCGTTGCAAACACTTTTGCAACCCATTCAATTCAAGACTAAATCTAGTTTGATAATCTCATAGAGGGGATTAGTCTGCGCCCATGTCTGGGAGCAGTTGGGCAAGCAAGGCAAGAGGAGCAGGCGGAAGGCCCGCGGCCTCTAACGTTTGAAAACGCCCCGGAGAATCTGGCAGAATAGAAAAAAATCTAAAAAAACTGGCAGTCACAATTTCCCCGGAGATACTCATGTGGCAAGCACGATGCAACCAGTACATCAATATGCCACATTCCCAGCCACTTTCATCGGTGGAATTTGGAGTCCATGTATATCTGGACATCCAAAAAATGGCCCTATGGGAAAAATTTTGTGAAGATGTACACAAAATTTTCCCGACCGTGGTGTATGTTGCACCTCACTCCATGTCACGCGGTTAGCTGGACCTAGGTTTTGAAAGCAAAATAGCAGCAAATGAGGCTGCAGCGGTGCGCATAGTGGTCAACCTCCCCGAAGGGCAACAGGTCGTCAAAACTAAATGCACCAGATGGACAAAATCAAACCAAAACTTCCTCACGTTTGACTTTTTGCCTACTACGGTAAAATGTGACATTTTGGAGCAACACCTGAAAGATGGTCTTGCCATATACAGCGAAATACAATCTTTCAAAATGCAACAATTCACGCTGATGCCACACTTGTGCACCAGCAAAGCCATTGCAGTTCTGACCCCAACTGAGGAGATTGTGAAGGACCTAACCCAGATCCTGCACTCCACCTTTATTGATATCGCAGGGCACACCACCCACCCATTCTGGGTAACTGTGGACAGCGCACCCCCATTTGCACCCACTGTGATGCGTTCAGCCATAAGGTGCACGCATGCCCCATCAAAGAGGGCGTCACATTCCAAGAGCACCCCTCAGCAGCCATGGCCAGCGGAGAGGCGCACTACGAACCAACTGCAAGTACCAAGGAGGCTTTCCCGTGGGGAGCACAAGGCTGCTACCTATTGGTAAAGCCCATCTCCCTGCAGGAGCGGAAGAAGGCCAAGCAGGCCTGTAGGACCGCGGCCAAGGAAGCGGCCAAGGCCACCACCACCATCCTACACTCACAATGCCAGGAGGACATGGAGACCTTTGCAGCGGAAGCAACTCAGGAATCCATCACCCAATCAGATTGAGAGGCCCATGCCGAATGGGCCACTCAATCTGAGGATCCGATGGGAGATTTGATCTCACCAATCGCTGCACCCAAGCCCCAGTCA
The DNA here is from genome assembly GCA_022478985.1 of Massospora cicadina. Classification (NCBI taxonomy): domain Eukaryota; kingdom Fungi; phylum Entomophthoromycota; class Entomophthoromycetes; order Entomophthorales; family Entomophthoraceae; genus Massospora; species Massospora cicadina. The sequence continues at coordinate 33,242 of JAKSZP010001672.1, read as the reverse complement.
AAACTGACTTGGGACCTATCCCAACCAAAAAAAAAAAAATTTTGCCCCACTCGATGGTGCACCGAACTTATCCGCACCACAAAAAATTCGTCCGACGTTGGGAAAACAAAAAGTGAAGGCCAAAGCCAATGTGACTCTTTCCACAAAAATTAACAAAAACCCTGATAGCATTGCTGCTAATACCCACGCTGCTGTGAAAGCCCGTGGGGACCTGGAAGAGGCTGGTGGGCCCAGGGCCCACCCCCTCACACCTAAGGTGCGATGGGGGAAACCTTCACTCTAGGGATGCTGAATATTGCCGGACTCAAGGCCCCCCCATCCCAGGCTAGGAAACTGAGTTTTTTATAAAACAATTTACCCGTGGATATCCTGGCCATCCAGGAGTCCCACTGTCCACGAGGTTCCGAGGAAGCTTGGAAAACAATGCTCCTACCATCCCTATCCTTTGGTCAAAGCACTGTGGGGTGCTAATTTGGAAAAACAATTTTTTCAAATTTATATCTTCAGAAATATTCCTAAATGGCTGAGTGCTCGTTGTCACCTTCTCATGGGCTGATGTTGCACACACAATCGTCAACATTTATGCCCCAAATGGTGCACATGAGCGTCAGGAATTTTTCTCATTGGTCAAATCCCTCCCGCTACCCCCGATTCTTTCCTAATTGGTGACATGAACTGTTGGCTAACCTCACCAATGGACTGGTGGCCACCCTCACCCCACGCCCCACAGGGTCATGTAGAACTACGCATTCTAAAAGCCACCCTTGGGTTAATGGATGCGCTGCTGCAACATGCCCCACTGCTTGAAAACATGAAGCGTCCCCACATCCACAATGGCCAATTAAGGTCCATGACCCGCATCAACCTTATTCTAGTGCCAGCAAAATTCCAACCCCACATCTCCCACTTCAAAACAATGAAAATGGAATTCTCTGACCACCGACTGGTCTCGATAACATACCACTTACCCATCACAGTTGCAAAGGCCCCACATTGGTGCAAAATCTGCCCCCCAGAGCTCGCGTCGCCAGGATTTTCCATGTGGGTGGAAGAGGCAACTTTGGCAAAATCGTTCATTGCACCATTTTGCACGGACCCCATTTCCACATGGGCAACTTTCAAAGAAGACACCATCCGCCACTATTGCCATCTCTCATCCAGACGCTCACGAGCCACATCGGCAGTTATATTGTGCGCACTGGCAGAATTGGCCCACTTGGGGTCCAACATTCCAGCCTCAGGATATAGCCCTGCATGGGGCCAGAAGTGGGCAGAGGCAGCCGCCCATCTCAACGCACTTGAAAGGCAACACAAACATCAGGTTTGTGTCCAATACAGGGCCACACGCATCACTAAAGGTGACAAGTGCACTGCATACTTCTTCAAAAAAAATTTTGTACCACGCCAGAGTGTGGCCTGCACACAGGTGTGAAGATCGGATAATTCTATTGTGGATACACCAGCCAAAGTGGCAATCAAAATGCAAAGATATTACTCTGAGTTATACCAAGCTGAACCAATTCAGCTGGCTGAAATGGCGGAATTTCTTGACTGAGCTCATATCTGCACCATTTTCTGATACCCAGAAATAATGAATTTAATTACTCCGAACAAATTATGGACTACCATTTGCGGTGCGCCAAACTGAAAATGCCCAGGCCCAGATGGCATTCCATATGAGTTCTACAAAAAATATTTTAAATATATATCCCCATTGCTGCTAGCCTCACTCAACCAAAGCCTGTTGGAAATGCGCCTCCTACCAGGAGGACATGAGGCCTTTACGGTCACACTCTTCAAGAAAGGGGATAGGCTAGACTTAGCCAACTGGCGCCCCATTTCTCTAACAAATACAGACACCAAAATTTTAACCACAATCAAGCTAACCATTTAGGGACTGTAGCATCTGCCACCATCTCCCCAGAACAATTTGGTTTCATCCCCAGAAGGTCAATTTGGGATAATGTGCACTCTGTAGCTAATGTGTGTCAGTCCACAGCCTCTGGGGCACTTGTATTCTTGGACCAACAAAAGGCCTATGATAGAGTAAACTGGGAATACCTTAGGGCCTGCCTCCAACAATTCCTGCCTACCTCCTGCTTCATTAACTGGGTGATGCTGCTCACGGAATCTGCAACAATGGCAGTGCGTGGCCCAGGTTTCCTAATGGAAGTAGTCCATCCTCAAAGGGGCCTGTGACAAGGGGACCCCTGAGCCCACTCTTATACAACTTCAGCCTTGACCCACTACTGCGAAATGTGAATGCCCAACTCACTGGGGTCCATGTGCCAGGCCAAACCCCAGTCAAGATGATGGCATTTGCAGATGATTGCATGGTGGGGGTATCTAATAACAAAGATGCACGCGCACTTGAAGCCCTCATCCAGGAATATTCCTGGGTAAGCAATGCGGCACTGAACGCCTCCAAAACTGAAATCATCCTCCTTGGTCAGTTTCAGAACTGCTGGGCCCCAGCAAGTAGTTCCCAACCTGGCCCATCTGCTTGCCCACGTCCACACCTTACTAACTCAAAACACACTGCTCCACTGGTGCTCCCCTTTGTGCCACGACCTACCATAGGACTGGTACGCCATCTGGGCATGTGGTTGGAGGCAGGTGGGATATGCATCAGCAGTAATGGAGTGCCATATACTGGACAACGTGATGAAGTGAATCACCTCTCTCAGAGCCCACCCTACTACCCTCACTGGCAGGGTTGTTCTTGCCAACTCTATGCTCCTATCCAAAGTCTGGTTTGGAGCCCACGCCATCCCCTTCTCCCCAAGCTTCTTCAAATCCCTGTATGCTTTGCTACAAGGTTGGCTTTGGGCAGGCCGCCCTCCACCAATACGGCTAGAGGTCATGTTTGGCCCTCATCATCATGGTGGCATGGGCCTACTTGACTTCAAAGCCCATGCTGCCAAGATCCTGGGCACCTGGATTGCGGCTGTCACTGCTCCTACACTCCCATCCCAACACTGGTCCCACGCAGCCCACTCCAACTTCTCTGAGCCTTGGGCCTCAACAATCCATCAAACCCCCACTCCCTGATGAAATACCTCGCATCACACACATTGACCACAGGTCCTCACGGACCAAAACCCACTACAAATGAATCCTACTCTCCATGCGAAGTGCAGAGTGGAGAATTTGTATTAGTGGATATACAACCCAAAGAGGCTGCCCCTCTCCTCAGTTCACACAAGAGGTACAGGGCTACCCATCCATGATGGCGTGATCCCCATTTGACCCCAAGTCCTATCCAGGGTGGACTACCTGGACATGATGGATATTCCTTATTCCACTGAGACCCAAAAGACTATCTGGAAATATGCACACCATCCTCTGTTGCAGCCTCAAGTCCACTCCCATGTGTGGCACTGCCTGAGGTGGGTGTATCATACAGCTGAGCACTCTAATGCTTTACACTCATCCTGTGTCATGTGTGGCCAGTATGGAATGCTATTTCACCACCTGGAGAAGTGCCCTACCTCTAAAGTAATATGGCACGAAGTCCAACATCTGCTAGGCCAGGATCAAACACATCCCTTCAGTCTGTCAAGAGATATGTTTGCTTCATCAATGGCCTCCCCCTCCCACCCTCCCTCCGTGCTCTGGTGGTTGCAATCGCCATGTGGACTATCCACACAATTGTCTTGGATGCCATCGCTGGATCCATCCCCACCCTCCCTGAAGCTGTCCACAGATTCCAGTCTCATTTGGTGGATCACTTTCAAGTGTGAATATTTGGATATCTCCCACTGCGTCACCGACAGCTGGTCTCCTCCTGGTTCCCAGTCTGGTTCATCAAATCAGACCCCTTCCTCCACACGTTCTCAATAGTGGCTACATCCCCTACACACGTTCCCTCCTCCTTCCCATAAGTGGTGTTCCCGCTGGCAACAAGAGATAGTATCGCTTCTCTGGGGTGCCTCCCCTGGTACTAAGTTTTATCTCATCTGAGTCATATTTGGAAGTGTCCATCCCATGGTCGGCCTTCCCCGCAATAAATTTAAAATTTAAAATTAATGGAATAGTTCTAGTTAAAGGGTTGGTATTATAGGAATCCTTTGACTTGTAAGGTAATTCTGGTTGCTGCTATACTAATAGGCTCTGAAACTGGGCTCATTGGATTTTGTTGCACTTATATGAATGGCAATTTAGATCCAATTATCCAACTGTCTTAAATTTTCCTTACAATTTTGAGAAAACTTGGTAGTAAATGGATAGAAATACTTTGACAGGCATTTAAGCACATCTTAAAGTAATCAAGGTAGGTTAACTTTGGGATAAATATACCACACTGAGATTTTTTTTGTAGCCAGTACAGGTTTTGAATATGTGTTGAGCAAAACCTGCACTAGATTGGAAGCAGGAATTACCCTGCCAGGCTAGCCACCTTTATCTAAGCACATATTATTAATAACTTAACTCACATATTTGATTATCAAAGCATGAGAACTTTCCCAACCTGGGCAGAGGCTATCAAGTGCTATGAACGGTATGAAAAGCTGACTGAGGAAGATAAGGCGACTTACAACACGACAGGAAAATTTCCCGAAGTGGCTGCGAGCTTGATGGGCCAGATTGCCACACCTGAAAGGGCTGAAAAGGATAGGGTGCTAGCTTTGGCTTGCGTGACAGAGCTAATAAGAAAATCGGACGGGCCCCAAAGTTCCCTTGGGGAGGGGTTCGTTGATGGTTGCTATTGTAAAGATAACAGGAAGTTAAGCTTTATTATCTCACGACTGCCGCAGATCAATAAGCTGGTCCCGAATTCTGGCCTCACCAAGTGTTTTAAGCGCTGGTCAAAAATCTATCCCGGGCTGGACCTGTTTACCGTTGAGGATGTTGAGGGCCAAAAATTTAATGAGGGGAGTTTGAAGTTTCTATTGGCGCCTCGAAGCTAATCAAGTTGAACGCGAGGTTTTCTGACGTCCAGGTCGCTAAAGAAATGATCGATAAGCACATGCGCCCGCCTTCTGAAATTGTGCACTCGGGTAATGTTACTGGTAAGTGGTAACATTTTAAGATTTTTTCTCTCCATTCTATCTGTATTTATAACAGCTATTAAGGTTTATAGTTGTTAAGGCACCAATAAACGGCTTATATAACATCTTGTTAAATTTGCCTCCAAAAAATTAGGCAGAGTAAAACGTTTTTATCAATTTATACATATGGGATTGATCCTCGGACGCACTGCTTTCCACTATGCAATTGAAGCTTGGGGTTTTGGTATACGGTTTATTTAAAGTTTTTAAGAGACTTTCGAAAACATGTGAGCCAACTCATACCCCAAAACTCAATTTATTAGACTATTCGGCCATTTTATTTGGTTCTTATACTTTTATTTCGCTTTATAGCTTCTTTCCTATTTAATTGAGGCTTATAAGCTGACTTCCTTGATGCTGCTGTTTTGTTTACCTTTTTTGATAAAATGATTAAAATTAATTTATCGTCTGGCCTTTTCTTTTAAAATAGTTTATAAAAGTTGTGGCTTTAAAGCCTTTTGGGATTGTTTAAATGCCATGTTGCAAACCTTAGTTGTGCTAGCTTTAACCCACTTCAGCTGCCCCACATAAGCATTGGAGAAAAGGAATTGAAGACTTCAAGTATGACGTGGCTCTCGTTGCGCCACTTTCCGAGGATGAGCTTCGCGTCGAAGCGCAGGAATATCTCGATGTAAGGTTTTGGTTTATAGGTTTTTGGGTGATTTATCTTGGTAAACCTTACTGGCGTCAAGGTTAACTGGCGAATTCTAGGAATTGCTTATGAAACCGGACAAGGTTGTTAGAAGCTATGAGCTAGCAAAACTTTTAACCGACGCCATTGCAAAAAAGTTCAACGGCGAATTAAAAGTAACCCTAACAGGGTAATGATGTAGTTATTAACTTCAAAAAACTGATTTATAATGAGTAGATCAATCAAGACGAGACTCGCGATTGAAAATAGCGATCTTGATCTAAACATTACACTTCCAAAGGACGAGATGAGCTTTGAAGAAGTTGAGGGGTATCTTGAAGAATTGGTTGAGATTCTCAAGGGGTTGGAGATGACAAAGATTAGGGTTATACATCGCAAGGGAGCCAAAGTACCCCTGATCAAGTGCCTTGACCCTTCTAGTTTGATCTCCATTGATTTGAGCTTTGGTAGCTCCACCACAATCTTTAAAACCGCCCTCTTGGCCGCCTACGCTCGGCTTCACCCTACAGTTCGCCAATTATTGCTCTTCATCAAAGGGTGGGCCGCTGTGCGTGAAGTCAACCTCCCCAACAATGGCACTCTAAACACATACTGCCACTCAACCATGCTGCTTGCATATCTGGTGATGGTTGGGGCTATTCCCAACTTACAAAGGATCTGTTTAAAGCACTCTTCTTTCAGCCCAGCTCAAGACCAAACTTGTGTAAAGGTGGTTGACCCAACGGTGGCGAAATGTCATGTATGTGGGGATGACCTTCCCACCAAGTTTTATTATGGCTCTAACGTGTACTTTAATGACCTGCGCTTTACCTTTAACGGGGAACTGGATTTTCTAGACTTGATTCGAGGGTACATGTTTTTCATGGGCTACAGCTTCAAGTGTGAGGTTTATGCCATCTCCCTTCTTCGTGGTGGGCTGGTTCCACGTGAGACAACCAACTACCCCATGCCAAGCCGCGAGAACGTTGTTCTAAGCCTAAGCGCTGCCCCGCAAGCGGAAAACGAGGGTGGGAAGCCAATCAAGATTGACGAGGTGAAGTTTTTAATCGTTGAGGATCCTATTGATGTCGCCGTTAATGTCGCAACTTCCGGCAGACCTTGGTCAGTTGATGGCTTAAACTGGGAGTTCCGCAGGGCCTCCTATCTTCTCAAATGGAACCAGCCTTTCAAAAAATCACTCCTTGTCCCCTTTGCTTCACCTCCTTCTCCTCATCTATTTATCAAAGAGGGGATATATTCTAGATATGATTTCCTTTAATAATCAGGACCTCTAATATGGCTGCTGTAAGTAACTTGTGGTCTTATGTAAGATTACGTTGTATTGGCTATTTTTTGAGAATTGTGTCCAAAGCATTTTGTTTTAATTGAAGGGCTTCTTGCTCACGCTTAACCCATCAATTGAAAGGGCTGTTTATTTTAAGTCGAGGAATAATTGAGGAATATAATTTATGATATAGATAAGTTAATGTTTGTAAACAACGCACAATCTCCTTTTGATTATATTGCCTCAAATCAAATCAATTTATTAACCTAAGTAGTAGGGAGTAGGCATAACTGTAGGATACAAGCCCTATAAATCTATCTCCTTGTTTAACCCCTCTGAATCTTACCATGACAAAATAATCACATTAGAGCTATATCAACTTCTGATCTAATGTAGCCATTGATAGTATAGATTATAGATTTGTTATTGTTAGGATACAAGGAGGCTTTCCTAGAGATCTCCCTTCCTAAAAATACTCAAGCTCCGTAATTAATTGCTATAGTATGTTTATCTCAAGGTCAGCCCACTCTGAGTAAAATTAGTAATAAAACAGCAAACTATAAGGGCCTATATATAGCTGATCTACCCGTTGTGAGAGACAAACAATCAGCTTCTTTACTGATAGATGAGTTAAAATAACTTTCTAAAATTTTATGCCTTTATATTACTCAAAGGTACTAATGGATTTTAAATATGATCATTCTAAATCCAAAAACTTTAATAAACTTTTAAATAGATAACTTTTTTCTCTAGTTAACAGAATATAGCTAAGTTTTTTAAAGATAGATTGTATTAGACCATCAAGTATGATAATTTTTTAACTTATAAGAATGATGGAACTATGCAGTTGTTTGTTTATGGCAAGATCTTATTTAATAATCATGAGTTGTGCATATCAATAACCAATCTTAAATAGTATTAAAATATAATAGAGTTGAATACCTTGATATTTTAAGCATCATCTAAAAATAATTTTTATATTGGTATTTTTATTCTCATAGTATTTCTAGCTTATAAAATTTCACTTATCTCTTCATCAAATCTTCCCAATAAGATTTCTATACAGTTCTAAATTACCAGCAGTAAATTAGGCAAGTGGCTATCACATCTAATGTAACTTATATGAGAATTCTGGATCTGAAAAACATAACTGATTTCCATTTTTTATCATCAGATAACTCAAAAAATACTATCAATGTAGCCAAATAAATTTTTTCAACATTTTTTGATAAATTTGCATACCTAGCATAAAAAAGAATATTCTATACTATGATAACTTATAGAAAACTACCAGGATAAAGTTTATCGGTTGAAGTAAAGTGTTGGCTTCTAAGGTTATATAACCACTAAAATTAAATCAACAGATGTAAGCTGCCAAATCATATATTTTTTTGTTCAAGATAGGATGACCATGAAACCATTACTGTCAAAGAAAGATAAATAAAATAGTTATATATTAAACTCTTTGAAAGTAATAATGTTCTAACATCTCAAGAATGATATTATCCAACGCCATCACTATTGTTCAGTTTGGGAGGTGCTTGATATGCTAGTGTTCCTAAAGGTCTTGATTAGGTGTCCAGATTGTTAAGGTTTAGCAGTGTGGGTCCAATGATAGGACTCATCTGGATTTGTAAGATTTTATAGTGTGGAGACACTTTGGTGTCATCCATCTATGAACCAGTATTGAAAGTTGTAAGAAAGGTGGTGTAATGCTTGGAATAGTCCAAGTCTCCAAACATTGCAAGAGTAAAATGAACCACATGATGTAAGATTTCCTCTATTGAATAGCTTTTCAGGTAAGTTTTATTTTAATGGAATAGTTTCTGCTAAAAACGTGGGTTTGAATTTCAGGCATCACACCGGCTACTCAATACTGGCCTACTTGGATGAAGTTTGGTGGCCAAACCATCATCTCCTTTGGGGTTTTCCTGAGGTGTTATGTACCACCAAAGTTAGCAATGGCATTAAGGGGTTCCTTCATCTAATCTGGCACTGATAAGTAAATGTAAGTTATCTCTATTTAAATCTATTTAAATTGATATAAACAAGTAAGTAGGTAAGTTAATTTTTTTGCAGTGCAGTGGAAGCAATGGGACAGGTTTGAACTAGGATTCAGAAGAGGCTGCACCAGAACAGTAAAGTGAACCTTATATTAATTTATATGAGGTATGCCAACCAGTGAATGGATATTACAAAGCCTGAAGAGCAAAATAAAATAAAGCTGGCCAAATATGAACTGATTGGCCTAAAATGAGTAGACAACACACAAAATTAAAAACACATCCAACCAGGTGGGATAGCAGTAAACTGCTTATAACATCATGGTGGATGGGAAGGGGGATCAGGGGGCTCATACTTGACTGCAGATTACTTTTCTAGAGCAGAGCTTGGGCAAAAGCTGAGAACAAAAGTCTAAGGGCATCAGCAGTAAGTGGTGTTAGGGTGCTTATCAGTTGATGCTCATGAAAGTTTCCTCTTTACAAGGTTGCTTAGATACAGGGAAAACTTTCTCTACATAAATGCAGGTGGTGGGGAGGTAGCAGATAAGAAAATATTGGTGCAGATACCTTTGATTTGGGATTTCATGCAACCATTACCACTTGCTGATTTGTGTCATTAACTTGCTTATTTGAAATTGAGAATTTTGCTCTTGCTCAGCAGGATAATAGTTGGGGGATAATAGGAGGAGAAATAATTTTGCAAGCATAACCACCAAATTGGTGTCAACTTTACAGAGGGGTGAAAAATCTGATTTGGAAGCTGCTTCAACAGCAAGCTGATGGTCATTATTGAAAAGATCATTGTTAGCTTTGGGGCATAAAATGACTAGAGAACTGAACAGGAGTTGCTGAATGGATAAACTGCTAAATGTGGACATTTGATACTTCAATGAAACTAACTGATTTATCATTGTTGGGATGAGGGAGATTAGATCTAACTGTCCCTCATAAAGTCCAGGGCAACTGAAGCCCCAGGCAATGGATACTTAATAGGGTTGCTTTTTAAAAGTCTTTACTAAAGGGAAAATTCTTTAAAGCGTGCCCAGATTTATTTCATTAATAAAATAATGTTGAGCTAAAATTGATGGCAAAAATATCATAAGCTTCAAAATCTCTAAAGCAGAGGTATATAGTAGATCAAGGAATTATTATCAGGGTAAATATGTCATGGCTTAATGACATGATTGAGGGTACCAACTTTAAGGATAAAGCTAGTCGTAAGGAGGCCAAAAGGGTCAAATTGCAAGGCCTTCCTGACCTAAAATATACCCTGGACCTACACTGGGTGCAGGAGAGATATGCCCAGGTTGTGTAAGTCATGAATAACATCCTCTGGGTGTTAATAGGGCCAACATTCTGTTCCTGAGCAAGAAAATACCAAAGAGGATGGCCACACCCCGTTACCCAGGGCGATCTTGCTCACATGGTAGATGAGCGCTGGAAAATGGTCCTTCAGCTTCAGATCCAACTTTCAGTACTTGCACTCTCCTTGGCAGAACTGTCACAATAAATTATTAAAATCTGCGCTGAGATCACCAAAATGGAATTAATTGCAACTAATTTAAGCAGCAATCAGCTGGATACTCAGATTTCAAATGGTCAAAAAGGTATGAAGGCTGAGCTATCAGTCAGAACACCTGACAGTTGCAAATTCTGTTTACACAATGATCAAAAATCTTCCCCCTCCTATTCCCAAATAGTTCACCTCTTAGGTTGAACTGACTGAAACTCAGCTCGTTGCTGAATTTTGCAATGTTAATCCCTAGGAACTAACCCGCATATTCCCAAATAGTTCACCACTTAGGTCAAATTTGCAGAACCTGATCCTGACTTATTTTCCCTCCCCAAAATTGATGACTATTTAATCAGGCACATTGCCCTGAGAAAATTGTTGGTCGATTCTCTTCCCTTAAATTTCCCAATAAAAATACCCTCCCCAAATTTCCATTTTTTTGGTTGAGATTTAAGTTCCCTTACAGTTCTATATCCATCATACCAGCAGCAGTGCCCCTGGCATTCTGGTCCACCACTTGGATGCTCCGGCATTCAGGCTGGTAGGCCAGTCTGTTTTCTACTTGCTGTCTGCCTGACATAATTGACCAACCATCAATCTCTACCATTTCCACCTTTCTCGCAGATATTGGTGAAGCAATGGCTTTTTCTTTCCAACTGAATCAGGTCATAAAGAAGATTATCCCTGCCCACATTAGCCCCATACCACTCAAAAACTAAAGGAAAACCATGCCCCATAGTTGCCATGGCTACCTTGCCCATGTCAGTAGAGTCTGACATCTCAACTTGCAATGAGTTTATCCTCCAAAGCCCAGTAGTTTCCCAGCTGTCGCCCTTCAAAGGTGCAATTTCTATGGAACTGATTATCATTGCAAATGGGGAAGAGGCTGAGGAAGAAGTTATCCTGGCATTCTGGAAATTATGATATCCCTTCCATAAGAACAGTTGGGGTGAGATGCGCTATTGTGCAAATTGTATGAACCTGGATGAAACATCCCACATCTCCCCCCCCGAGCTTTCCCATTTTCCCAAAAACCTATGTCAGTAATGGCAATCAAGTCACCCAAGGCGCACAAGAAGGTGGCTCTTGTACAATTTCCCAGTGATGAGGCTCTTCTCTTGGAAAAAGGAAAGGGTAATGTAAGTCACGAGGAACATCCTCTGGGTGTTAATTGGGACAACCTTCTGTTCCTGAGCAAGAAAATACCAAAGAGGATGGCCACACCCCCGTTACCCAGGGCGATCTTGCTCACATGGTAGACAAGCGCTGGAAAATGGTCCTTCAGCTTTGGATCCCACTTTCAGTACTTGCACTCTCCTTGGCAGAACTGTCACAATAAATTATTAAAATCTGCGCTGAGATCACCAAAATGGAATTAATTGCAACTAATTTAAGCAGCAATCAGCTGGATACTCAGATTTCAAATGGTCAAAAGGTTATGAAGGCTGAGCTATCAGTCAGAACGCCTGACAGTTGCAAATTCTGTTTACACAATGATCAAAATCTTCCCCCTCCTATTCCCAAATAGTTCACCTCTTAGGTTGAACTGACCGAAACTCAGCTCATTGCTGAATTTTGCAATGTTGGTCCCTAGGGAATTAACCCGCATATTCCCAAATAGTTCACCACTTAGGTCAAATTTGCGGAACCTGATCCTGACTTATTTTCCCTCCCCAAAATTGATGACTATTTAATCAGGCACATTGCCCTGAGAAAATTGTTGGTCGATTCTCTTCCCTTAAATTTCCCAATAAAAATACCCTCCCCAAATTTCCATTTTTTTGGTTGAGATTTAAGTTCCCTTACAGTTCCATATCCATCATACCAGCAGCAGTGCCCCTGGCATTCTGGTCCACCACTTGGATGCTCCGGCATTCAGGCTGGTAGGCCAGTCTATTTTCTACTTGCTGTCTGCCTGACAGGTTGGTCCTAAGGATGTTCGTGATGCTCATCCTTGTGTTACAGTAAGGGTGTTAAAATGCACAAGCTATATCAATAATGATGGTTCAATTTGGTTGCTCAGCAAAAGGGTTTCAAAACCCAATTTGATTTTCAATATTTCTAAAATGGGTTGACCTAACCTACAATACATAAACTCAAGTTCAGTCAATCTTGAGCTACAGTACCCTGGCTAATGGTGGTGTGTACCTATTGATGCACTTAGGCTTAGCACCACTTCCACCAATTAATGATTACCCCTATTGTTTAAGTATGTTTTCTTGAGAACAACCATACTCGTTGGTTGACTTTCCTAATAAAAAACCCTATTAGATTTATGTTTTTAATATGATTCCTTGGGCAAACCTGTTCATGGACCTCCTCAAGGAGGCCTTAACAGCGTTGGTCAGTTTATTTTAACTAAATTATCACCCATATCTTGTGCACCACTGAGCCACCCTGGTCCCCTCCAGATCAAAGCGCCCAAGCACTTCTGCACTGATCTCCACTTGGATATGGACTCCTCTTTAGGGTCCAACCAAATTTGGTTATTTATTTGCTCTCTAATATAATACCGCGTTGTTCACACTTGCCCTGGGTCCCATTTGCTTCAGCATCCTCTGCGGTGCCCTGTTTACCATCTTGCTAATGACTAGTTCCCGGTGGTGTGGCTGTGCATACTGCACCACCTCTCTGGGAATGGGAGAGTTATAGACAATCTCCTAACATTAGTCGAATAACCTCTTTAATTTATGTGCACTAGAATTATCTGTGTGGGGCTTTCGCTGAGTGTGAATAAGGCGCGCCTGCCATTTGTTATGGCCTGATGGGGCTCACCATTGTTTTAGAATTTGTCTGATAGTTGGGGAGTCTTGGCGTTATTCTTTCTACCTCCAACTGAAAAGTGCTCACCCTTCTTGCTTGTACCTGGTGGATTCAGATTCTTCACGATCTGGGAGTCATGATTCCCTGACTTTCCACAAAATTAACAAAACCAAATTAATTAAAATGGTTTTTTGTACCACATTTTAACATTTCAGGTGGGATCATTGACAAAGGGCCTGGTGGTAATGTCCTTGGATAACGATGCACAACCTGCCACTGAAATGGGTATGGGGTCATTCATGTTCCAAAACGCATTTTATAATGCTAATTCCTTATTTGAAAATGAGCCAAATATCAACTCTTATTGATCTAGTTTGGAACCAATTTCAGTAGACCAGATCACACAGAGAACCGGCGCTTGACTCCAACCATGATCCTCAGAACACAGGCGTTGGAAAAGGAGCTACTTTACACCATAAAATGTTTATGATATTGCAGAAGTTATGGTGGGATATGTGGCCTCAGTAGTAAGAGTGGCCAATTGTACCTCCCATTCTATGATGCAAAAAACCAATCCTGGAGCCATGCTTATGCCTGATAAAAATTTTCTGGTGAAGTATTGACAATGTCTGCTTTGAATAAAGAGCCTTCTAGATTTTTTGTTGACTGCTACCCTTTCATTCTCTTAGTGAAAATCAGAACAACGATTTTAAGTGATATTGGAGCCTCTGAGAATTTTATAAATCAAAGCTTTAGCTGACTATCATGAATTGAGTTACTTTACTGGTGGTATAGTTAGGGGAGGGGCTTCCTAAGGTATTCCCACGCTGAAGGATCTAGAGTTAGTGGTTTATCAAGTTGGCAAGTATTATTTGGCGGACCAGTTCCAAGCAATTAAGAACCTTCTGAACCACATCGATGAATCCCCCTCAGGTTGGGACCATCTAGTACTAATAAAAAGAACCTTCTGAACCCCATTCTTTTGGTACTAGAGTGGTGGCAAAAGTTTGACGTCAGAGCCAATTTGAAAAACAACATCTTGTCATAAATTTGAAGAATGGTCATATATTAGTTGTCCCCTTGTCTGAGTCCAATTCTCAGAGAGATCTGCCCCACTGCCCAATATCCACACTCTCAGTCTTGCTTCGTTGCTGAAGCCCTTTCTGTGGTACCTTTACCTCCCTGTTTGAAGGGGCTGGAATCTTTGTTTGATGCGGATTCAGCCAATGTACTACCAGCTCATTCAGAGTTTGATTATGAGTTCAAGCTTACCATTGATCTGGTGCATATATCTTTCTCTATTTACCCTTTTACTGTACGGGAGGAAGCGTCCTTAGATGTGTGGGTTAAGGAGCAGTTAGCCAAAGGCGCGATATTTCAGCTTACCTCCCCGGTATGCTCTGCACTTCTCTTTGTGGAGAAAGCCAAGGGTACTTTACACCCATGTGTAGATTAAGGGAACATAAACTTTTTCACTGTACCAGATTTACATCCCATCCAATTGGACTCTCAGATTTTTCACTATGTGGAGAAGGCCTGAGTCTTTTCCAAACTGGATCACTTAAATAAGTTCAATCAGGTCCGGATAAAGAAGGGCCAGGAGTTGCTCACTGCGTTCTGAACCCAAAAAGAAATTTTCAAGTTTTGTGTTATGACCTTTGGGATTAAAATGCACCTGTTATCTTCCAACGTCATATAAATATGGCCTTGAGAGACCTGTTGGGTATATGCACAGTGGCCTACATGGATGATATTATGGTGTTTTCCCCTTATCATAAGACCAAGAAGTACAATTTTTGCAAGTGGTGGGGAGGTTAAAGGCAGCCAACCTTACGCTGAAAATCAGTAAGTGTGAATTCTTTAAGTCCCAGGTCACCTTCCTGGGAAACGTCGTGTTTTACCAAGGCCACATGATAACTTCAGACAAGGAGAAGGCGATTACTGAGTGGCCCATCCAAACTTCAGTTAGGGAATTGAGGATTTTTGGGGACGTGTAAGTTCCTTAAGAAATTCACACTAAATCTTTCTGAGATGGCAGCGCCTTGTTTAAGGCAAGTGGAGCCAAATTTATCTAGTGGTCCCCGTTTTGCAGGATGCCTTCCAAGCAGTAAAGTGCACCCTGTTTTCCACGTCCGTCCTTCGCTATGTAGATCCAGAAAAAGAGTTCATTGTATCTACTGATGCCTCCAACTTAGCCATAGCAGCTGCCTTATTACAAATAGGCGAGGATGGAATAGAGTATCTGGTGAATACTTTCCAGGAAAATGTCACTACCAGAGTTAAACTACGCCATTTATGACAATGAGTTATTGAAAGTAGTTAAAGAACTTACCTATTGGCGTCATCAAAACATGGTTCATTCCAACCATTCTGCATTTGTACAGATCACTGTGCCTTGTTACAATACCGCGCACCTCATGTCTTGACCCCACGGCAAACTTTCTGGAATGAGACTCTGGCCAAATTTGTATTTTTTATGAGTTTACAAAGGGTAAGGATAATGGTTTGGCGGATGCTTTGAGCCAAAACCCTGAACTGGCTCCCAATCCTAAGGATGTAGAGATGCATAATACCCACTTGATGATTCCGCTGGGTAAGATTGTGTCTCAACTTCCCTCTCCCTTGGCCCACGGACCAGTGGTTGCTCCTCTGGAAAATGCGGAGGAATATGGTATGTTCAGAAAGGCAGTCCTTTAACAGCTGTTGTCAGCCGAGTATCCTATGGTCCTCACCAAGAGCAAGTTAAATCAGGAGGACATTACCAGGGGTTACCACGTGAAGGAGGAGATGGTGTGGTTTCATAGGCGCCTATGAGTTTACGCAGGACCACAACTCCTGGAAATCATCCAGACCATCATGATGGAATCACCGTTGGCCATCCTGGGAAGGTGAATACTCTAGAGCTAATATGGCGCACTTACAATTGGAAGGGATTAGCTGCGCAGGTTGCAAGGTATTGTAAGGAGTGGCTGGTATGCAATCAAATGAAACCGAATCACTAGTCCCTTAAAGGGTTATTGGTACCAGTTCAAAAGGCTAAAGGGCCTTGGACTTCTTTATTGGTGGATTTATTGTGGAGCTACCTGAATCTAATGGTCACAACGCCATCATGATAGTGGTGGACCGTTTATGAAGTTCGCCCACTTTATCCCCTGCAGAACCACAGTAAACACAGTAGAGATGTCTAGGCTCTTCATATCTCACATGTTTGCTCTTCATGGGGTCCCCAATATATAATTAAGCGATTGGAGACCCCATTTTACTTTTGTCTTTTGGAGAAGAGTTGTGAAAGACTCTTCAAATTCGTCCCTGCTGTTCAACTGCCTATCACCACCAAACAGATAAGCAGACTGAACAAGTTAACTAGTGCTTGGAACAGTTCCTGCGGTGTTACACCACCGCAGACCATTCAGCTTGGGTTTCCCATCTCCCCATGACCCAATTTAGCTACAGCAACGCCCAACATACATCAATCAGTTGCTCCCCCTTCTTCGCCAACTATGGCTTCAACCCCTCATTCAACATGGAGCCCAGTTGTGGATCCAAGGTGGAAGCGATGGTGGACTTTGCAAAAATGATCAAGAAAGTACACCTGGGGGTGGGACCAAACTTGGATGCAGCTATGCAAGCTTATAAGGAGAACGCGGATGGGAAGAGATGGGTAGGTCCTGCGTACAAGGAAGGGGATCTCGTGATGCTTGTGCTAGAAACATCCCTATCAAGCAACCATGCAAAAAGCTGGGACTGAAGAGGATTGGTCCTTACTGAATTGTCAGAAAGGTGGGCCACGCCTTGTACAAGTAGGATCTTTCTTCATCATTCCAGATCTTTACCCTTTTTCATGAAAGTAAACTGACGTTGTTTGAGGGCCCCACTAGAGACTCCTGAGGCTTATCTCGTGGATGGGGCGCCAGAGTGGGAATTGGAAGAAATTGTAGCCTCAAGCAGAGTCAGAAGAAGGTTTGAGTACCAAGTATCCTGGAAGGGATTTGATGCAGCAGAAAACAGTTGGGTACCAGTGCGCAACTAGAACCATGCCCAGAATCTAATCAAAGTTTTCCACTAGTGTTGTCATACAATTATAAGTCTGATAATGTAATAAGAGTGATTTGGGTTTTGATATGAACATCGGCCAAAAATCCTTGGTTGATTCTCAGTAAACCCTGCAAATCAGGGTAATACTATTGCCCCCTATCCTCAGCCAAATCGCCCTATGGCTAGTAGCAGGGTTATGCCAAACTTGAGGCAAAATTAGGGGAGTTGTTCTGAGGGTCCTCTCGCACGCCTCATTAATTTAGTTCAAACACCTACTCCACAACCACCCCCTTTTATAGCCTTGGAGGGGGTTTCATCAGAGGCAAATATTTTCCTGCCCAATGATTGGGTCAAATATTAAACCACTGCCTC
Organism: Massospora cicadina; assembly: GCA_022478985.1. NCBI lineage: Eukaryota > Fungi > Entomophthoromycota > Entomophthoromycetes > Entomophthorales > Entomophthoraceae > Massospora > Massospora cicadina. The sequence continues at coordinate 15,589 of JAKSZP010001672.1, read as the reverse complement.
ACAGATATATCCTACCTGCTACTAACCCTCCACCGGCCATTCCATCCAAGTGAGGTGAATCTTAAGAGCTCTGATAGGTTGAAAGCCCATATTACCAAATTTAGATGCACCCATCTAATACCAGTTTCCTATCTGACTCACTTTGAGCTTTGATACATTTTAAATACTAAAGCATTGAGTGATTAATAGGGTTCTCTTCTTAAACCCTCAAAGATTACTAATAAAGCCCATATATGAATTGATCTTTTATTCTAATTGAAGTATTATTATATTGAACTTTTCTTTCTCGTTGCAAACACTTTTGCAACCCATTCAATTCAAGACTAAATCTAGTTTGATAATCTCATAGAGGGGATTAGTCTGCGCCCATGTCTGGGAGCAGTTGGGCAAGCAAGGCAAAGAGGAGCAGGCGGAAGGCCTGCGGCCTCTAACGTTCGAAAACGCCCGGAGAATCCAGCAGAATAGAAAAAAATCTAAAAAAACTGGCGGTCACAATTTCCCCGGAGATACTCGCGTGGCAAGCACAATGCAACCAGTACATCAATACGCCATATTCCCAGCCACTTTCATCGGTGGAATTCGGAGTCCGTGTGTATCTGGACATCCAAAAAACGGCCCTATGGGAAAAATTTTGTGAAGATGTACACAAAATTTTCCCAACCGCGGTGTACGTTGCACCTCACTCCATGTCACGCGGTTGGCTGGACCTAGGTTTTGAAAGCAAAATAGCAGCAGACGAGGCTGCAGCGGTGCGCGTAGTGGTCAACCTCCCCAAAGGGCAATGGGTCATCGAAACTAAATGCACCAGATGGACAAAATCAAACCAAATTTTCCTCACATTTGACTTTTTGTCTACTACGGTAAAACGTGACATTTTGGAGCAACACCTGAAAGATGGTCTCGCCATATACGGCAAAATACAATCTTTCAAAATGCAATGTTTCACGCTGATGCCACACCTGTGCACCAGCAAAGCCATCGCAGTTCTGACCCCATCTGAGGAGATTGTGAAGGACCTAACCCAGATCCTGCACTCCACCTTTATTGACATCACAGGGTACACCACCCACCCATTCTGGGTAACCGTGGACAGCACGCCCCCTATTTGCACCCACTGTGACACGTTTGGCCATAAGGCACACGCGTGCCCCATTAAAGAGGGTATTACATTCCAAGAGCACCCCTCGGCGGCTATGGCCAGCGGAGAGGCGCACTATGAACCAACCGCAAGCACCAAAGAGGCTTTCCCATGGGGAGCACAAGGCTGCTACCTATTGGTAAAGCCCATCTCCCCGCAGGAGCAGAAGAAGGCCAAGCAAGCCCATAGGACTGCGGCCAAGGAAGCAGCCAAGGTCACCACCACCATCCCACACTCACAACGCCAGGAGGATATGGAGACCTTCACGGCGGAAGCAACTTGGGAATCCATCACCCAATCAGATTGGGAGGCCCAAGCTGAATGGGCCACTCAATCTGAGGATCTGATGGGAGATTTGATCTCACCCAATCGCTGCACCCAAGCCCCAGTTGAAACTGACTTGGGACCTATCCCAACCAAAAATTTTTTTTTGCCCACTCAACGGTGCACCGAACTTATCCGCACCGCAAAAAATTCGTTCGACATCAGGAAAACAAAAAGTGAAGGCCAAAGCCAACGCGACTCTTTCCACAAAAATTAACAAAAACCCCGATAGCGTTGCTGCTAATACCCGTGCTGCTGTGAAAGCCCGTGGGGACCTGGAAGAGGCTGGTGGGTCAGGGGACCCACCCCCTTGCACCTAAGGTGCGATGGGGGAAACCTTCACTCTAGGGACGCTGAATATTGCTGGACTCAAGGCCTCCCCGTCCTGGGCTAGGAAACTGAGTTTTTACAAAATAATTTACCTGTGGATATCCTGGCCATCCAGGAAACCCACTGTCCATGAGGTTCTGAGGATGCTCGGAAAACAATGCTCCTACCATCCCTATCCTTTTGGTCAAAGCACTGTGGGGTGCTAATTCAGAAAAACAATTTTTTCAAATTTACATCTTCAGAAACATTCCTAAATGACTGAGTGCTCGTTGTCACCTTCTCTTGGGCCAATGTTGCACACACAATTGTCAACATTTACGCCCCAAACGGTGCACAAGAGCATCGGGAATTTTTCTCATTGGTCAAATCCCTCCGCTACCCCCAATTCTTTCCTAATCGGTGACATAAACTGTTGGCTAATCTCACCAACGGACCGGTGGCCGCCCTCACCCCACACCCCACAGGGTCACATAGAACTATGCATTCCTAAAAGCCACCCTTGGGTTAATGGATGCGCTGCCATGACATGCCCCACTGCTCAAAAACATGATGCGTCCCCACATCCACAATGGCCAATTAAGGTCCATGACCTGCATTGACCTTATTCTAGCACGGCGAAATTCCAACCCCACATCTCCCACTTCAAAACAACAAAAAAGAATTCTCCTACCACCGACTGGTCTTGATAACATACCACTTACCCGTCACAGTTGCAAAGGCCTCACATTGGTGCAAAATCTGCCCCCAGAGCTTGCATCGCCAGGATTTTCCACATGGGTGGAAGAGGCAACTGGCAAAGTGATTGTTTGTTGCACCGTTTTGCGTGGACCCCATTTCCACATGGGCAACTTTCAAAAAAGACACCATCCGCCACTATCGCCATCTCTCATCCAGACGCTCACAAGCCACATTGGCAGTTATATCGCGCGCACTGGCGGAATTGGCCCACTTGGAGTCCAACATTCCAGCCTCAGGATATAGCCCTGCATGGGGCCAGAAGTGGGCGGAGGCAGCAGCACACCTCAATGAACTTGAAAGGCAACACAAACATTGGGTTTGTGTCCAATACAGGGCCACACGCATCACCAAAGGCGACAAGTGCACTGCATACTTCTTCAAAAAATTTTTTGCACCATGCCAGAGCGTGGCCTGCACACAGGTGCAAAGATCGGATAATTCTATCATGGGCACACTGGCTGAAGTGGCAATTGAAATGCAAAGATATTACTCTGAGTTATACCGAGCTGAACCAATTCAGCTGGCCGAAATGGCGGAATTTCTCGACTGAGCTCATATCTGCACCATTTTCTGATACCCAGAAATAATGAATTTAATTACTCCGAACAAATTATGGACTACCATTTGCGGTGCGCCAAACTGAAAATGCCCAGGCCCAGATGGCATTCCATATGAGTTCTACAAAAAATATTTTAAATATATATCCCCATTGCTGCTAGCCTCACTTAACCAAAGCCTGTTGGAAACGCACCTCCTACCAGGAGGACATGAGGCTTTTACAGTCACACTCTTCAAGAAAGGGGATAGGCTAGACTTAGCCAACTGGCGCCCCATTTCTCTAACAAACACAGACACCAAAATTTTAACAAAAATTATGGCTAACCGTTTAGGGACTGTGTGCATCTGCCACCATCTCTCAGAACAATTCGGTTTCATCCCCAGAAGGTCGATTTGGGATAACGTGCACTCTGTGGCTAATGTGTGTCAGTCCACAGCCTCTGGGGCACTTGTATTCTTGGACCAACAAAAGGCCTATGATAGAGTAAACTGGGAATACCTTAGGGCCTGCCTCCAACAATTCCGCCTACCTCCCCGCTTCATTAACTGGGTGATGCTGCTCACGGAATCTGCAACAATGGCTGTGCGCGGCCCAGGTTTCCTAACGGATGTAGTCCATCCTCAAAGGGGCCTGCGACAAGGGGACCCCCTGAGCCCACTCTTATACAATTTCAGCCTTGACCCACTACTGCGAAATGTGAATGCCCAACTCACTGGGATCCATGTGCCAGGCCAAACCCCAGTCAAGATGATGGCATTTGCAGATGATTGCGTGGTGGGGGTGTCTAATAATAAAGATGCACGTGCGCTTGAAGCCCTCATCCAGGAATATTCCCAGGTAAGCAACGCGGCACTGAACGCCTCCAAAACCGAAATCATCCTCCTTGGTCAGTTTCAGAACTGCTGGGCCCCAGCAATTAGTTCCCAACCCAGCCCAGCTGCTCGCCCAAGTCCACACCTTACTCACTCAAAACACACCGCTCCACTGGTGCTCCCTTTGTGCCGCGACCTACCATAGGACCGGTATGCCATCTGGGCATGTGGTTGGAGGCAGGAGGATACGCGTCAGCAGTAATGGAGGGCCATATACTGGACAACGTGATGAAGCGAATCGCCTCTCTCAGAGCCCACCCTACTACCCTCACTGGCAGGGTTGTTCTTGCCAATTCTATGCTCCTATCCAAAGTCTGGTTTGGATCCCACGCCATCCCCTTCTCCCCAAGCTTCTTCAAATCCCTGTATGCTTTGCTACAAGGTTGGCTTTGGTCAGGCCGCCCTCCACCAGTACGGCTAGAGGTCATGTTTGGCCCTCATCATCATGGTGGCATGGGCCTACTTGACTTCAAAGCCCATGCCGCCAAGATCCTAGGCACCTGGATTGCGGCCGTCACTGCTCCTACACTCCCATCCCAACACTGGTCCCACGCGGCCCACTCCAACTTCTCCCAAGCCTTGGGCCTCAACAATCCATCAAACCCCCACTCCCTGATAAAATACCTCGCATCACACACATCAGCCACAGGTCCTCACGGGACCAAAACCCACTACAAACGAATCCTACTCTCCATGCGAAGAGCAGAGTGGAGAATTCGTATTAGTGGACATACAACCCAAAGAGGCCGCCCCTCTCCTCAGTTCACACAAGAGGTACAGGGGCTACCCATCCATGATGGCGTGATCCCCAATCGACCCCATGTCCTATCCAGGGTGGACTACCTGGACATGATGGACATCCCTTATTCCACTGAGACCCAAAAGACTATCTGGAAATATGCACACCATCCTCTGTTGCAGCCTCAAGTCCACTCCCATGTGTGGCGCTGCCTGAGGCAGGTGTATCATACAGCTGAGCGCTCTAATGCTTTACACTCATCCTGTGTCGTGTGTGGCCAGTATGGAACGCTGTTCCACCGCCTGGAGAAGTGCCCTACCTCTAAAGTAATATGGCGCGAAGTCCAACGTCTGCTAGGCCAGGATCAAACACATCCCTTCAGTCTGTCAAGAGATATGTTTGCTTCATCAATGGCCTCCCCTCCCACCCTCCCTTCGTGCTCTGGTGGTTGCAATCGCCATGTGGACTATCCACACGATTGTCTTGGATGCCATCGCCGGATCCATCCCCACCCTCCCTGAAGCTGTCCACAGATTCCGGTCTCATTTGGTGGATCACTTTCAAGTGTGAATATTTGGATATCTCCCACCACGTCGCCGGCAGCTGGTCTCCTCCTGGTTCCCAGTCTGGTTCATCAAATAAGACCCCTTCCTCCACATGTGCTCAATAGTGGCTACGCCCCCTACACACATTCCTCCTCCTTCCCATAAGTGGCGTTCCCGCTGGCAACAAGAGATAGCATCGCTTCTCTGGGGTGCCTCACCTGGTACTGAGTTTTGTCTCATCTGAGTCATATTCGGAAGTGTCCATCCCATGGTTGGCCTTCCCCGCAATAAATTTAAAAAAGTATTATTATATTGGTTATAAGTGTTTATATCACCCTTAATTATAATTATCCCACAGTAGAGAAATATATTTTTCCTGTAACTAATTGTTGTAATTCAGGTGTGAATTTGCACCAGCGAGCAACACAAAACCCTGGATTCCAACAAGCGTTTCCCCAAGGCTGCAGGACCCAAGTCACAGCAAACCATTGCTGCAATGAAGTTGGCCACAGACCACAAGAATTTTTTCCTGGAGAAAGCACCTGGAGGGGGGGTGGAGCCCCCAAAAGAACGAGGGGGTAATGTCATGGCTTAATGACATGATGAGGGTACCAACTGTAAGGATAAAGCTGGTCGTCAGGAGACCAAAAGGGTCAAATTGCAAGGCCTTCCTGACCTAAGACATACCCTAGAACAACACTGGGTGCAGGTGAGATATGCCTAGGTCAGTCCTGGGGATGTGCATGATGCTTGTCCTTGCATTAAAGCAAGGGTGTTAAAATGCACAAGATATATCAATAATGATGGTTCAATTTGGTTGCTCAGCAAAAGGGTTTCAAAACCCATATGATTTTCAATATTTCTAAAATGGGTTGACCTAACCTACAATAAATAACTCAAGTTCAGTCAATTTTGTGCTACAGTACCCTGGCTAATGGTAGTGTGCACTTATTGATGCACTTAGGCTTAGCACCACTTCCGCCAATTAATGATTCCCCCTATTGTTTAAGTATGTTTTCTTGAGAACAACCTTCCTCGTTGGTTGACTTTCCTAATAAAAGTCCCCATTAGCTTTACGTTTTTTAATATGGTTCCTTGAGAGAACCTGTGCGTGGTCCTCCTCAAGTAGGTCTTTAACAGCGTTGGTTAGTTTATTATAACTAAATTATCATCCATATCTTGTGCACCACTGAGCCACCCTGGTCCCCTCCAGATCAAAGTGCCCAAGCATGCTTGTACTGATCTCCACTTGGATATGGACCCTTCTTTGGGTCCAACCAGGTTTGGTTATTTATTTGCTCTCTACTATTATGTACCGCGTTATCTACCCTTTCACTGGGTCCCATTTGCTTCAGCATCCTCCACGGTGCCCTATTTACCATCTTGCTAATGACTAGTTCCTGGTGGTGTGGGTTTGCATACCACATCTCTCTGGGAACGGTAGAGCTACAGACACTCTCCTTACAAAATTTCTAAACGTTTACAAGCTAAAATCTATACGATTTGCATTTGGGGATTCAGTGGAATTCTGGTTACTCTGTTGAACAGCATTTGATAGCTTTTTAGAACTAATTCAGAACCCAATATAAGAAGGCAGAGATAAATTATTTGGTGATTATCCCCTGACAAAAGTTTTGACCAAACCTTTAGATTAAATTCAAATCCTGACATCAAATTTACTTGAGTCATAAATTTGAGCGGAAATTATGACAACGCCTCCTTCTAGGTTCTTAGCATAGGGTAAGAAGGGCCAGAGAGATTGACAGTACTCAGTATATCACAGTCCTTGAGTGGCCTCCACAATAGAGTATTCATTTCCACGTTTATAAATAACTTTGTAGGGTCTTAACCAATAAGTCCCTAATTAATTACTACATCAATCAGGTCAATGATGATAAAAAGGACTAAAAAAACCGGTTAAAAATATGCAGAGGAGCATGTTTATACTAAACCAATTAATATATCTAGTAGTAGTGGACAATTGTCAGAAGTTAAGGCCTGTAGTTAGATAATCTCATTAGCATCACTTCTCATAGTAACTTTAAGGGCTTCAGGAGAGGCTTGATCTGATATAGCTTGCACTTTAGAGTTAGTTGGGGAATCCTTTCATACAAACTTGTAAGAGAGACGCTTTGTTAATCTGACAATAACTTATTTGATAGGCAAGAATTGCACTAGGTAGATTTTGCAGCCAATGTAGAGGGTCAGTTGAGGCCATTTTCCATTGGGTTGAGGTTAATGTATTATTTACTCGCTCTACCATTCTAATGTTGCAGATTGTAAGGAGTGGAAACCACTTGATTAGTCTCCTTTAATTTGGATAACTCATTCACTAGTGATGATCAAAAGGTCTTACCATCTTTGGAGAGAATTATGTTAGGTCACCCACATTAGGGTGATAATTCAATTATAAGGATCGTGGCAGTAGCTTTTACTGAAGCAGAGGGAGGGATATAGCTTCAATCTACTTGGTTAAATGATTATCAGCCAGAATGAGAAATCAATGGCCATTAGATGCTCAAGGTAGTGGGTCTACAACATCAATATTATATTAGGAAAGGGTTCACAGAATGGAACCATTGGATGTTGTGGTTTGGGATTAGATCCATCCTGACTTTTACATACCAGATAGACTCTACACATTTTAATATGAGAAGAGAATCCCTTCCCAGTACATTGGGTCTTGATCCACTGGTGAATTTTCAAAATTCCTCAGTGACCAAATTGTAAAAGTTCTCTAGTATAACACCAGTGCAAGCCAAATGTTTAATATAGGGTAACCATTTTTGTGAAATTAGTTTTTATAGGCTACCATTTTTTCCCTCAATACTTGCTAGCCTTTTTGCTAATTCTTTTTGAATAGTTGAGGACTAATTTTTCTTTAAATTAGATTGGTTTAGAAGACTGTATAATCAATCTTCCTCAGAGTTAATAAAAAATAGTATGGGTAACTGTGATGAATGGGATCTTTCCACATTGCTATGAACCAATTTGGCAGGAGGGCCCAGGCAGGGGCCCACAAACAGGAGAGTGCAGCGGTGGTTAATGATCCCATTTGTTGGCTTTATGAACAGAAGTTGCTAAGCCCTTGAAAGATGGTAAGGACAATATTGATGCTTAGGAGGATTATCTGTCCACCAGAGAGGGCTTACAGAGAGGCGACAGCCTTGTCAAAACCAGAGGTATAGTTCATTTTCAGTTCAAAATCCAGAGCACCTCCACAAAATCTAACAAACAATTTTAAGATCTTAAAATTTATTTTAAATTTTTGGGGGTTTTTATTGCATATAAAGAAGATGAAGTTGTCCTAAACTCCTTCGTCTGGTTGTATTTATATTAGGAAATGGGGGAAATGGTGGAATTTATTCTTGTGGAGTCTGCAGGCAGTGGGCTATCCACAGGCCTATTTTGGGAATCTTGGTCCCCAATATTCCCATATGGGCCTGTTCTAAGCCGTTTGTTAGGTACCACAGGCGTTACAGAAAATTTTCCACATTTAATCTCATTTATTGGGGACAAATTAGAGCTTGGAATTTCTGTGTTGCCTTATTGCAAAATTTTAGATTAAATTCATTAAAACTTTTCTGGTGACTTCTGATTGCTCAGCCACTGCTCCCCTTGACTCTCAATACTTCCATTTATGGCGTAATTTGGCTTGGCAGCCCCTGATTCGCTGGGCTGCCCTTCTCTGTGGCTCTCAACGTTACCACTTTTGGCATAATTTGGCTTGAGCCCCTGATTTGCTGGACTGCCCTTTGCCATTGTTTTCATCATTTATCATTTCAGCAGATTTCGGGTTGGTGGCCTTTGCTTGGCCTGATCGCCATTTATGTCAGCCCTTACCACCTCTACTCTGAGGTTTAATTGATTTATTGGCATCTGAAAGTCAGAATGCCATTTTTGAAGGTTGTTGCCCTCAAGCCCTACAATTTTATCATTATCAATATTAAGAGACCCAATCTCTGCCTTAGGGGGATCTGGGCTATGAGGCGGTCAGGCAGTGCTTTGACCTTCGCATCATCCCCCTCAGAGGAGAGTTCCCTGCGCCCCCAGCCTACCTTGACCTGCAGAAGACAGTTGGTACAGTGGTAAAGATATTTAATTGAGGTCTTCATATCCCCATAGGGGAATTTGGAGGTTTTATGGCGATCTGGCGAAGGCTTTATCATCACAGTAACCAGGATAAATACTTCACATTTTGATGTATGGGCCCTGTAAGATGGATAATAGAGAAATCTTTTATTTAACCGAGGTAAGCCAACCAGGGGATGGACATTACCGAATATATGTAAAACTAAGGAAATAACTGACAAATATAAAATTGGGCACCCCAGGGTACTCAAGCTACCCCTGTTGCCAGTGGGACTGCCAGGTATGGGGGTTGGTGTGTTACTCCGAGGGGGTTTCCCCTGCTATGGAGCAGGTGTGAAGGAAAGGGTCTGTGTGGAGGAACCAGAGTGGGAACCATAATTCTATGAGTGCTTTATGCCTTGGTCTCATATCTCCATAGAGCCAGGCTTGGAAGTGCTCCAGTAAGTGGACATGGAATCTGTTAATAACCCCATGAATGGTTGGGACCGTGCCCTTGGATGCATCTAATGCAATTGTGTAGATTGTCCACATTGCAATGGGTATTATTAGGGAGTGGAGGGTAGATGGGATTGGTGACTCGATCTGGAGCGCGAAGATGCTCTTTGATATCAAGAATTCCTGTTCGTTTTGGATCTTAAGCAGGCGTGCGGCAACCTGCCATATAGCTTTGGTTGGGGGGCATGTTTCTAGGCGGTGATGTAGGGATCCCTCCCCTCCACATACTGCACATGTTTCGTGGAGGGAGTTGGAGCGGTCCACCATCCTATAGGCCCTTCTCAGACAGTGCCAGGCGTTTGCTCTTATCCTCGGCTGTAGGAGTGGGTGGTGAGTCATTTTCCACACTACCTTCTGTGTGGTTAAATCATAGGGAATGTCCAACATATCTAGGTATTCTATCCTAGCTATGTTTGGGGTTATTGTGAGCATATATCTCTGGGGGTGGTTTTCTGGGTTTCTTAATTTGAATTGGGGGCTGGGTCGTCCCCTTCCCTGTATAGTACCCATGTTCTCTATGGTCCATCCCATATGGCGGATAGTTCGGAGGATATGTTTGAAATGAGGGGAGGTTCCATGAAGACCCGTTGCAGTAGGGTGCTTGGCAATTTATGAAAGTAGTCTGGGTAGACTATGTGGGTTGGTTAATTTGAGCGCCTGTGCAAAGTTATTCCTTGCTGCTATGGACCAATGTTGTTGTGGGAGGTCTGGAGCAAGGACTTCCTTTATCAAGGTACCTAGGATGTGATTGGTGTGGCTCTCAAGATTTATTAGTCCCATGCCTCCGCTTGAGCGTGGGCCAAATAGTGTTTCCATCTGTATAAGAGGGTGAGAGCTGGGCCACAGCCAGCCTTGGATAAGTGCGCGGATTGAAGTTATAAAGGTAGGTGAGAAGGCGATCTCGTGGGCCAGGTACCATAGTATTGGGAGGATGAGCGAGTTAGCAACTGTAACTCGCCCTGTTAATCCTGGGGTTCTTCCCTTGGGGGCGACGCGTTTAGATACCCGTTGTAACAGGTTACTTTCCATTGTCTCGTTAGCATATCCCCCTGATTCTAGCCAAATTCCAAGGTGTCAGACAGGAGTGGTGGTGGGAGGTGTTGCAAATGGTAATATGATTGGGTTTTTTCTTTGTGTGTTGGTATGGGGTTCTGATGTTGTGGCCCAGTTGTTTGTGTATTTGCCTAAGAGGATAATTTCTGTCTTTCTTTTAATGAGCAATGCATTTCTCACCTTGGAGTATTCCTCTAGAGTGCGTTCCAGCTGTTGGGCATCTTCATTGTTTGCTATAACTGCTACGCAGTCATTTGCAAAGGCCAGTATCTTGACTGTTGGTTGTCCTTGTGCGGTTATCCCCATGAGACGTGAGTCAGTTACTCGGAGGAGTGGGTCAAAGCTGAAATTGTATAGCAGTGGGCTGAGGGGATCCCCTTGTTTGAGCCCTCTGTGTGGTTTAATCTTGTTTGTTAGGAATCCAGGGCTGCATACAGCCATGGTTGCAGATTCTGTTAGGAGCATCGCCCATTTTACGAATCTTAGTGGGAGTTTGAAGGCATGTAGACATTCTTTTAGGTATGGCCAGCTAACACGGTCATATGCCTTTTCCTGACCCAAGAAGACCAGGGCACCAGTTGCTTTGGATTGGCAAATGTTTGCAACAGGGTGAATGTTGTTCCAGATTGAACGCCCTGGTATAAACCCAAACTGGTTGGGTGACAGGACGTCAGAGGCAATTGCGCCTAATCTGGCTGCTAAATTTTTTGTTAGAATTTTTGTGTCAGCGTTAGAGAGTGCAATTGGGCGCCAGTTGGCCAGGTCCAACTTGTCACCCTTTTTATACAAGGTTATATCGTAGGATTCATGGCCTCCTGGTAATAGGCGTGTTTCCAACAAGCACTGGTTCATAGAAGCCAATAGGAGGGCAATTTGTTGGAAATATTTTTTGTAAAATCCGTAGGGTATCCCATCAGGCCCTGGGCAATTCCTATGTGATGCACCGCGAATTGTCTCCCAAAGCTCCTCCCGTGTAATTAGGGATAGTATGTTGTAATTTGGTGGTGTACTTTGTATCTCAGCAGTTTGTATAAATTCTTTAATTTTTTGTGAATCTGTTGGTGTTTTGCAATACAATTCGTTGTAATAACGGTGTACTTCCACCTTGACCTCCTCAGGGTCAGTTGCCATGGTGCCGTTGGTCTTGCAGACCTGTGTGCACACGGGCTGGTTTCTGCAGGAGTGTAATTGGCAGAAAAAGTATGTCAAACAGGTTTCGCCTTCCTTTATGAACTTACCTTTGTTCAATACTTTGATTCTGTGATGGTGTTCAAAGATGAGATTGTTAAGTTGGGCAGATATTTCTGCCCATTTGCATCCCTAGTTGGGGCTATAGCCAGATCTCAGAGTATTTATCTTTAAATGGTCTAGTTCCACCAAAATACGCTTGATTGTGGCCATGTCCGCGGTGTACTTACGTGATGCAATATGTCAGGTTTTGTTGATTAATTCTTTTGAAATTTTCCCATGTTCCAATGGGATCTGAAGTGAATGGGGCTGTGAATTCTGTGTTCGTAGCCTCGTTTCAAACCCAGTCAGATATCTTGGGCAATTTTATATTTTCTGGGTGAAGCTTTCTCCAAGGCGACACCTGTGTGTGGGATTAGGTTGGTGCTAACTGCACATCGTAACCAATCAGTGGTCAGAAAATTTGATCTTTTTTGTTGTAAATTTGGAGATTCTTGAGCAGTGGAATTTTTGAGATGAGGATGTGGTCAATGTGACTCATTGATATGAGCACTCCCTTGCATATGTTGGGCCACATCATGTGGGGAAGGAGTGGTGAACTGGAGGGGAGAGCATCCTGTAAGCCAAGAGATGCCTTCATTGTGCAGAATTCAATGTGTCCTGGTGGGTTTCCCCTGGTATTAGGCCATCAATCTGTATCAGGGTTATCCCAGCAGTTGAAATCGCCTAACATAATGGTATCTGGTGGGAGGGTGAGAGTAGGAATGTTTTCATAAAATTGTTTCCTCTCAGTTGCAGTGCACGGTGCATATACACATGCTATCAAAATTATTTCCTCTTGGCATGTGATTGTTGCTATCAGGACTTGACTGTGTAAGTGTGATGACGAATTTGTAATTTTAAATTTTTTGTTGTTTCAGATGATCACCCCACAGTGAGACGTCCATACTGATTGTGATGGTGCGACCCTGGTTGACCAGGATCCTTCTTCCCCTTGTATACAGTGGGTTTCTTGGATGGCCAAGATGTCTACAAGAGGTTTTCGCAGGAATTCCAGCTTTTTGGCTTGGGACGTATGAGCCCTGGCTCCCATGATGTTTAGCATCCCTATTGACACTGAGGTGCCCGCAGCGCCTCAGGAGCAGTTGGGAGGGCCCTCTGGCCCTATCCCACCGCAGCACAATTTGGCCATGCTTTGCGTCTGTACTCCAACTCTTTCACTGCCATTGTTGGTTCCCTTGATCTGACCCAATGATTAATGGGAATTGCAGTTTTTTGCATTTGCGTCAACCTTTCCTGCACAAGTCTTGTGTTGATTTGATGCGGACTGTTGATTGGGTTCTATATTTTTGAGGTTTGACTTTAGTGAATTGTGCACCGCATTTTCACCCAAATTGCAGTTGCATTGTTCCTCAGTATGTGCATGACTGATGTCGCTTTGTGACTTGGTCAAGTTACTATGAAAATTTTAAACCTGGGCATATTGTTCTTATTGGTTGGCTCAGTGAATATCTGAAATATCCTCCTGAATTTGTCCAGGGTTAATGGCGGACTCCGCATGTGCTGCCGCTTTGGCCGCTGATCACTTGTGGGCTTTTTGTGCTGCTTTACATTGTTTGCATGTAACTGGGTCCTTGATGGAGTATAGTCCATCTTCACCCTAGCGGAATGGGTGGTGACTGTCAGTCATTTTGGCAAAGTTTTCATTATCTTCGTCCATTGCTTCCTCACAATAATCATTTTCCATCAAGCCCTCTTTCACAGGGCATGCGTGTTTCTTGTGGCCCAGTGAGCCACAGTGGTTGCAAATGGGCAGTGCGCGTTCCGGTGTAACGTGGAATGCAGCTGACTGGCCCCCATCTGCAAAGTGAAATTCTGCTGTGTGGGGAATTCTGGATAAGTCCTCTTCCACTTCTGGGAAGGAGTTGATTATGGCGATAGCTTTGCCTGTGCACAGGTTGGGCATCAGGTGAAATCGGTGTAATTCAAGTTGCTGAATTTATCCATAGGTCACAAGACCTTTGCGGAGCTCCTCCTCAATTACCTTACGAGGAAGTTTGGTGGAGCAAGTCAAAAGAGATGAACAAAGTTTTCACTTTGTTCAATCTGGTGCACGCGGTGCACAATTTTTTTGCCCTCAGGGAGGGCAATTTCCACACAGACTTTTGCTGCGGCATTGGCTTCATCAGCTGTTTTAAAACCAATATCAATCCAGCCGTGGCCCATGTTGTTGGTGGCTATGTACACCACGTGAGGGAAAAGTGAGGGCTGTGCCTCACATGTTTTCTCCCACAGGGTCAGTGACTCATCCCCAAGGAAGAGTCTGATCCCGTGCTCCACCTTTGACAAGGGTTGCTTGAACTGAATGTACATATATTGCGCATGCTTTACAGTGAATACCATAAACCCAGACAGTGTCTGAGTTTGCGATTTCATTGCAGATTGGGTTCCTGGTCCCCCTCCAGGGCATTACTTGCCCTTAGTTGCGCCGTTAAGCGCACCACTCACTATGACGCTCACCCATGTTGTATTATTTTTTTGATAAAGTCGTTTATCTCTCCTGTGTGTGATTATCCAAATTTGCTGTTTGAATCAAATCATAGTAACTAAAGTGATTGTTATAAGAAAGAAAAGCGATAATAGAGAAATCTTAGTTTTTGAAGATTTTAAAGCCCATTAAGCTCATCTCACATCAAGAGACTCCATATGTTGAAGCCACTGCAATGAAGCATGGTTGGTAATTATGGTAAAATGGTTCCCATATAAATAAAGGTCAAAATGCTTAATAGCCTATTAACTTCTGGCGGATATGGCTGGTTCCACCAAGCTGAACAGGTGAAAACCCACTGAGTAATGGATGAGCATTTTGATGATTGTGGATCCTCAATAAATAAAAAATAATAAAGTGATTATATAAGGAGCTATTGCACCAGCAATACCCTTTAACTTAATATAACAATAACAGCTGCTTCCATTACCCTTTTCTACTGTCTTACTACTAAAAACCCTCCTCCTTCAAATTCCCACACTCAACTCTTAATCCTTGATATTCCTCGGCGGTTTCAACCCTTTCCTTTTAGTAATTTTCTATTTAGTACCAATATAGGGTTTTCACTCTGTCATCGAGGCTTTGGCAGAAATCCATCAATTCACTGAACCATAATTACTTTATCAATTCACTTTGCATCGTCATACTCTATTGCTCAATCTTGTAGCTCATCTTGACTCACTGATACAATCCACCGGATAGGTGACTTATCATCCAGTCATATCATATTCTCAAAATAGCCAATAGTACCGCCAAACACTATCACACTCTAACACTATAGTACGTTCAGCTTTTTACAGGGTTTTGCTATAATATTTAATGGGATAAAATAACCCCTATAGCTATATTGCTAGCATCAATAAAAAAGTATAAAATTGGGTTGTAGAAATTAGGATGAACAATTTCAGGAGAGTGGGAGAGAGCTGCACGTAATAGACCAGAGGCCTGTTGTTGCTCCTTTTTCAACT